>WBNM01017160.1:0-57701 GCA_013399055.1 Ramphastos sulfuratus | reverse complement strand
TATATATACACACACACACACGACACTACTGGCCAGTACACTGTAGTGTAAAACAGGTAAATGGAAGGAAATACAAGCCAAGCTGTGAAAGACACTAATATTTGTTTCTGTTAGTGCTGGACTACACATTTTACAGTGTAGGTCTCCTGAGGTGTAGATACCTGAGATTTTGTTTAGTTTTTCCCCAGTGCCTTAGGAAACTATGTATAACTGTAGCTCTTCAGCACATTTTTCCAGTAAGATACTTTAAAGAACTGATGTATCTGACTCGTAGTACTAAGATGCCAATCCTGGGTCTGAATCTGTTTGTTTGGTAACATTTCTATGTTGTTCTTTCATTTATGTTAGTGCCAGAAACTAGACCAAACCAAATCTGGACAGGATGGAAATTTTGATTGTTCTGAAATTATGTCCAGGTGCAACTTACATTCATCTCTGATTAGTTTCTGCCACATTTAATGGTACTACTTAAGATCTTTCACAGAGCATTACAGCAAAATCAAAGCTTCTAATTTTTATTTCTGGTTTTGCTGAAGGCAATAAATACCAATTCAACATAGCTGTCTGAAAATTTCCTTTCTTCCTTTATCAACAACATTGCTATGAAAGCTAGCTTCAATCCACTTATTAAATTGACTTCCCCCCCCCAAAAAAAACAGTAACAGAAAAAATAATAATCAATGGATGAATCTCATCAGTTTCTCTTACAGGGTATATATTTCCTGAACATTTTTTCTAGGTTTTAATGCAAATTCTAGAAAAGTCTCTTCCTGTTTAGTCCATCCCACCCCAAAGTTCCACTCAAGTTACGAAATTGGTTAGTTGTTCACACTGAATAAGGATCATGTAGCACAAATCTTAATGAGTAAAAGGCTTTCAGGTTTACATTTGTTTTTAAAAACACCTTGCAAAAAGTTTAACTCACACCACCACTAACATGGGTTTCACTCCACAGATCCTTAACCTGGATTGCTACAAAGCAAGAAGAGGGGAAATTAATTCTGATTGTAAAAGCACCGCGGGACCAATGCACATCTGACATGAATCAACTTCTACAGCAAGTATAAGTATCTCTGTGAACACTGAGTATGGTATTTCATAGGGAGTAGAAAGACCTTTTAAAAGTATTTTCTTACATGGAATAAATCATTTAAGAGTTTGGGCTTCATATAGAAGTGAACTACAGAGCTTTAGTAAATAAAAAATACCTTTAAAAAAATTTGTTACAGAAACTATGGATCAAAGAGGTGAGGGACAAGCTGAAATTGTATTTACCCTTATTAAGAAAAGGATACATTTAAAATGAATTTTCTAATCATGTTGGGGTATAACAGACTGTTCTGGTGGTTGTTAAATCTCACAAATTAAAAAGAAAAAGCTGAACTGCAACCCAGAGATTTTAGAGCAGTCTCGGAGCTTGGAGAATTCATAAACCAAGTAAACCTTCTGACATAACTATAAAATGTGGTATAAACCCCAGGAAAAAATAGCCGTCTTGAAAGGGTAACAGCACTTTTATGAGAATTTCAACTGCACCATGGCAACATCAACCCGTCAAAGCAAATGAAGGGCAGTAAAAGTAAAATTAAAAATGATGAAGGAGACACCAGCTTGCTAACAGCTTTCCAAGCTGTAAAGCTTTCAAATGTTATCTCTTCATTGGTTTGTTCAATCACATATGCCGGTTACAAAGCTTTAGCATGTTATGTATCTTTCCCATAACTGCAGGCTGCTGGGCTTTGATGGACTTATGCATGATTCCATGACAACAAAAAAAGTAAATAAATCTTTTGCCTTATTGGTTCTTCTATACTGGTGCAAATGATGACACCAGTAATAACTAATAGTATTGACTACTACAAAAATGATGAGACTTCGAAGGACCCTTAGCTACTTCAGTTTCCTACTCTTCTCTCCTTCCTCCACCCATGTGCTTCAGGCTCTGCACTTACTGCTTTTAAAACCCAGCCTGGGGATGCCTACTCTCACAGATGTGCCATGTGTCACAGTACCTACTGCTTATACATCTTCTCTTCAAATGTCCTATTGACTGTAGAAGCAAATAGCACTTTGACTCTCAACTCATTCTTTGCACTGTAATCAATTTGTTGAGTTGTATTCAATTTTTTGAAGCATTTTGAGATACAATTTTAATGTAAGACTCAAATGCAAATACAGTGTCCCATGTCTTCGATGCATCTACTCTGAATATTTTTCCTCTTGTGTAGGCCATGGTAATAAGTTGAAGTTGTTCAGCCTGGGGAAGAGAAGATTCTGGGGAGACCTTATAATGGCATTTCAATATGTGAAGGGGACCTACAAGAAAACTGGGGAGGGACTGCTTACAAGGGTGTATAGTGGTAGAGTGAGGGACAATGTTTTTAAACTAGAGCGGGGTAGATTTTGGTTAGACACTACAAGGAGGTAACAGAGGCCCATCCCCAGAGACTTTTAATGTCTAATTTGATGGGGTCTCAAGCAAACTAATCTAGTTAAAGATGTCCCTTCTCACTGCAAGGGGGTTGGACAAGATGACTTTTGAGGGTCCTTTCCAACCTGATGTATTTTATGATTCTATGCTATGAAGTTCCTTGCACTCTTTTGTATAGAAGCTGTCATTAAATGGAAAGGGTTTGTGATTAAACCATTGCATGTACAAAGTAGCAAATGCTCCATTTCAAGCCCAAAAAGTCTTGACAGTGTCACCACTAAATAGTAACAATACTAGATCTGTTATTTTTTTTAAATTTCTGGAGAGAGAAAATCTTTTTCTCACATTGATCAAATCAGTATGACTTTTACGGCAGAGTATGAATGACCGCAAGAAGAAACACTGCACATTTACACAACTCCGTCAAACTCAATGGGGCAAAAATGGTCTTTTTAAAATGATGATCCTACAAGGTCATAAGCTGAGAGCCACAAAGTTTATTAATTGTGGGCATAAAAGAAAAGAATGTAAAGTAGAACTGAAAGTTTAGTGTACAGCTTCTGCTTCGGGCTGAACTTTTGTCACACTGAATTTTATCACATGAGATTTTTCCCAGTGAAGCATTGCCTTTTCCCAGTGCAAATTAGGAAAAAAAAAAATAGCATCTGCCTGTTCATTTTCAATATTTTGGACTGACTATTGACATCCAGGTGTACCAAGATCTGTTCTTTCATGATCATTCTGCTTTTGCAGAAGCCTAAGAACACACATTCTTATATCACTTGTTACTGTTCCAAGTATGCTTCATCAGTCAGCCTAAACAAACCTCCATAAAACTTTTGCAGTGATGCAGAACTAGAGAATGGTTCAAGAGCTCTAAAATGCAATTTCCTTTAACAGGTTACTGAAGTTAATAGAAGTTTATTCGTATCAGTACATTTGTATCAGAAAAGTAAGGGAAACCTATTGTAATCTCTTTATCTAGAGGTAACATTTCCAACTATCCGTTCACATAGGGTGACTGATAATCTAGCAAAGATACTTAATGAGTTAATGGATGTTCAGTGAATCCAACGAATGTTTGCAATTGCTGGGAAATACATTCAGGAATCTGTTTCTTGCTGGTTTTACATTGACTTAAAATTAGATAAAATTCAGCTGCTTTTTTTATTTACAGATGCTTATCACAAACCTGTCCAATGCCACAAGCATTAGTATTTTCAATAAGCTTTGAGTAAAAATGAAGTTTTTAAAATATTTGATTAGTTAGAGAACGGAGTGTTTTAATGAGGAAAAAAAAAAAAAAGTATGTTTATACACTACCTTTACTAAAACAGATTTGTTCTTTTGCAAGTGCCTCTAATATCCACAAAGTGAAATGTATTTTCAGATTTGGAGAAGTCAAATCTATTCATAGGCTTTTCTGTATGAACTTTAGCTTTATATTATAGTCTTCTATTTTCCACTGTTTCATCTGTCTTATGTTTCTAATGAGCAGTTTCAGACAGAATTTACACAACAAAGTTAATGCAGTTTGGACTGATCAGTTTGATAAAACCCTATCAATCACAGAATCAATGATGACTTTGTTCATCCAGCATCTTTCCTGTGCAGTGTCTGGGCTCAGAAAAATAAAAATGACTACAGGTAACAGATTGTTCTAGCAAACATGGGAGAAACATCACTGACTGCTGAACCTTAGAAAGAGGATATTGATAGAAAGGTCTGTTGATCTTACTGCTTATTCATTCCACCTGATGGTTGACATAGACATCTGACCAAGAATGGAAATAAGGATTGCCATTTTTTTTTTTTTCTGTCATGGAACTGGCAAAGACTCCTACATCTTCCTTATCAATTAGTTAATTAGCTCAGGGTTGAGACAGCCACATGAATAATTTGAAAGATTGGTGATCATAGGTTGCCAAATCCATGCTACACATGAGGAATAGGCACAGAGGAAGCTTGCAGCAGTTGGTTAGCATAAAGACATCCACAGCTGCACTGGTATCACAGATGAGATGTAAAGCCACATCTGCTGACCATCAGTCTCAGGAAGCACTTGATTTGGTTTTAAAATTGTAGAATTGTTTTGGCTGGAAAAGACCTATAATATCATTGATTCCAACTGCCAATCTAACACCACTATGGCCATTAAACCATGTCCCAAAGTGCTATGTTTACACAGCTTTTGAATGCCTCCAGGAGTGGTGACTCTACCGCTTTCCTAGGCAGCCTATTCCAATGCCCGACCACTCTTTTGGTAAAGAACTTTTTCTTAATATCCAATCTAAACCTCTCCTGGTGCAATTTGAGGCCCTTTCCTTTTGTTCTATTCACTTGAAACTAGGGAGAAGAGACCAACACCTACTTCACTGTTTTGGCTGGGTTTCTGTGACCAGGACACATAAAATCCAGCACTAAATCTGTGGCAGTTTCAGAACTCAGTGTTCTACTAATTCAGTCTGGCACATTCTTTGTGTTTCGTGGTACTGAAGTTCATGAAGCAGAGGCTTTGAGCCAAGAAAGCTTTAATTTATATCACAGCAGTTGCTACATATCAAGGAAATGTACTCTTGGTTGCCTAAAGGGAAGATGAAGGCTCCTTGGGGTCATTGCCAAGGGACTTCATATGCTTTTGTAATATTTAAAAACTTAAGTGAATTTAGCTGCCAGTGTCTATTGTCTCAGTGGTCTCAATTTGCTATTGCAGGAACACCTATGCCTGTTTCTACTGGCATTATGGACATACCACTCAAAAGATCTTGATTCTAACTCTTTTCCCTACGGCATATCTATTACAGGGTTCTGAGCCACGGATAGAGGGTATGGTTTGAGCTCCCAGTACATCAGTTCCTTGTGAGAAAATATCCATGCTGTCTAAGAGCATAAATTGGACAACTTAGATGTCCAGAGATAGCATCTGCTTTCTGCCTAAATACAGACCTACTCCTCCTATACATCAATGTCAATATAACAAGCATCATCTTACACTCAGAAGTATCAATTAATGGTTCTGACACACTTTATGGCTCAAATATTTCTTTCTCAATGAAAACACTAAAACCAGTGCAAAAAGTACAAACTTAGAAAGGTGAAAAATATCAGTCATATTCTATATTCACTGAAGACTCATTATTCATGACTTCACACTTCAAACAAATAATAAAATAATTACGATTACCTCCCTTCAGGATTCCTCCTAACAACAGATGTTACTATACACTTTCTAGCAATTGCAGCAGGGAACTCATTGGAGTCCTCCAATAACAATAACATCTTCTAGCATTACTGGTGGTAGGTTGCATCTGTTAAGTTACTTGCTTTTAACTTCAAAATCATATCTATGGTGGTTTAGTCCTGGCTGGGGGCCCACCAAAGCCTCTCTATCACTCCCCCTCTTAGATGGAACAGGGGAGAGGGAAAATATAACTAAATGCCTGTGAGTCAAGATAGAAACAATTTAATAAAATGCAAAGTCAAAGCAAAGGCCAAGCCAGGAAGCAAAACCAAAGATTTTATTCTCTACTTGCCATCAGCAGATGATGTTTGGCCACTCCCCAGGAAGCAAGGTTTCACATAGGTAACAGTTGCTCCAGAGGACAGATGGTATCAATGAATGTCCCCACACTTTCTTCTTTCACTTACCTTCTATATCTGAGTTGATGTTGAATGTCATGGAATACACCTTTGGTCAGTTTGGGTCAGCTGGCCTGGCTGTGTCCCCTCCAAAGATCTTGCCCACTCCTCAGCATACGCTTTGAGGGGGAAAATGCTGGAAAAGTAGAGCTTGATACTAGGCTCAGCTCAGTAGTAGTCAAAACGGTGATGTGTTATCAATATCGAGATACAGCACTACAAAACTCAGCAATATAAAGAGGCTTTGGGGAGAATTAACTCCAGATCAGCAAAACCCAATATGATAACTAACCAAAAACTCAAAATGAATAAACAAACAAAAAAATTGTTATGCATATTTTGTCACAATATTATCCTTATTATGTCATTATCCTTACTATTACTATCACATTGAATTTATGAGGGGATATCCATAAATGTAAAAATAAACAGCTAGCATATATGAGTAGCTGTGGCTTCAAAGTCATATGAATTGGAAGAATCAGTGGTGTGGGTTGGAAAGGGCCTTAAAGATCCTGTAGTTCCAACTCCCCTGTCATGAGTTGGGGCACCTTTCTACTAGACCAGGTTGCTCAGGGCCCCATCCAACCTGGCTTTGAACATTTTCAGGGTTGGTGTTGTGGAAAACAATAATTGGTTATTAATATTAATTTCAATATGGATATATTTTTTAATTAATATTTAAAAATGTGGGAAATTCCCTGAGAGTCTTTGGATTTTCAGTCAACAGGAAGTAGTTGCACAAAGGGTATTTATGAACATGGAATTAACACAGTTTAAACAATCAGAACTTGGAAAACAGGAATATGAAAACAGAAAAAATTCTTACTATGCTTATGGAGTCTTAGCATTAACTCTAGCAGATGTACTCATGATGTTTTGGTCCCTGAGTAAGTTTCCTGTACAAAGATGCTTCCAAAGCTCATGATTATGATCCCAAGGTAAAATACAAAATATTCCAGGCAGAGGGAAGGAGAGAACTACTGAGTTGCTGCTAAGCTACTGGGGCAAGCTGCAAACACCTGGCCACTATGATTCCCAGTTAAATGAGCCACGAATGGGATCCTGCTCTCCATGGAGAGTCAGCACAGAAGAGAAATGGATTCTAAATCGCCCCCCATTAAATACATTATTTTTAAAATGAACCTGGCCAATAGGCACAAGCATCATTGTTCTGGCCAATGAATTCAAAGCTTTGTGCCTCGTGTGACCACGCAGGCATGTAGAGAGACAGCACAAGACACACTGACATATGTGATGCTAAGCTCCTAACCCTCAAGGGCCAAATCCTCCATTGTTGGCTCATCTAGTCAACTCCTGGACCTGCAACAGGAGAAGGAGAGCAAGGGTTAAAATGGTCTGGCAGGATTTATGCCCTACCAGAACAATTGGATTCTCCACAACTTCTCTGGGCAACCTGTTGCAGTGCCTCACCATCCACCTGGTGAAGAATTTCTTCCTAGTGTCTAAACTAAATACAGCTTTTTCCAGTTTGAAGGCATTACCTCTTGTTCTGTCACTACATGCCTTTGTAAAGGGTCCCTCTTCAACTATCCTGCAGGTTTCCTTTAAATACTGAAAGGCTGCTATAAAGTCTCCCTGGAGTATTCTTTTCTCCAGGCTGAACAACCTCAACTTTCTCAGCTTGTCTTCATAGGAGAGGTGATCCAGCTACCTGATCACTTTCATGGCTCTCCTGTGGACTATGCTAACAGTTCTATGTCCTTCTCACATTGCAGGGCCCAAAGCTGGTGTCGTGGATGGGGGTTTAAATCTGGGTTATAAGTGAANAAACAAAAATGAGTTGGCTGGGGGTTTTATGCGTTTTGACCGAGTGTTTTTGACCAATAGCAACAGACAAAAAATATCCCTGTAACCAATCCCAAGTTACCTTACGAAAAGAGGGAGACTCACAAGTCCACCATCGTGACTTCTGCATACTGTGAGGCACCAAGCATTTTGTCTGCTTTCCTGCTTCTTCTACCCGTAGAAGAAGGGGGGAAAGGAGTGTGTGTGGGGGGCAAGATGGGTGCCCAGGCAGATATCTAGGATATGTGTTCCAAATACAACTTGGGCCCTTCGCCACAGCTGGGCACGGCATTCCAGGTAAGGTCTCATGAGACAGAAGTAGAAGGGAACAGAGTCATGCCTTGACCTACTGGCCATGCTTCTTTTATGCAGCCAAGGATATAGTTGGCTTTTTGAGCTGCAAGCACACATTGCTGTTGGGTCATGTTCAGCTTCTGATCAACCAGCACCCCCAAGTCCTCCTCAGGACTCATATCTATCCATTCTCCACTCAGCCCATATTGCTGCTTGGGATTGTCCTGATCCAGGTGCACAAGCCTGTGTTGAACTTTGTGAGTTTGGCAGTAGCCCAACTCTGAACCCTGTCAAGGCCCCTCAGGATGCCATCCCTTCCCTCCAGCAAGTTGACTGCAGCACACCTTGGTGTTGTAGGCAAACTCGCTGAGTGTGCACTCAGTGCCACTGTCCATCTCACCAACAAAGATGTTAAACAGCACTGGTCCCAGTACCAACCACTGAGGAACACAACTTGGCACTTGTATCCACTTAGACATTGAGCCATCAAGCCACTTCAAGATTTTGTCAGGCCTTTTTTCAACCTTTGATTAAAAACATCCTCCCCTCAAAATCCCTCAGATTCTCCCAAACCCCAAACACCCAACCAAAGATAACCAAGTGAAAAAGCCTGCTGATGACAGCTTTTCCTTTCTAAACTGCCTACTATTCTTTTAAGTATTTTGGAAAGATTCTTTGAACTCTTCTAAGCAGGAGGAACTACTCAAATTAGAACCATCACTGATAGACTTTTATTTCACAGCTTGGCCCATAGTATTACACTAAATTTTCTTAAGATATGGTTACGGAAGGCCAATATAGGCTTAATACATGTCCTGGCTTGTCCAGACATGATCCTCTGCTCCCCCTTCTTTCTACTGAAACAGGGAATAGCACAGGAGAGAAGACAAAAGGCTTGAAGACACCCAGTCTGCTTTGGCAGTAAACAAGGTGCATACACTTGCCATGCCTTTGCCATGCTCCAGACCAGCCATGCTTTGATGTTTCAAGCTTGTCCACTTGGAAACTGCTGTGCCTCAGTTTACTAGGGAGAGGCATTAAGTGCCTCTATGCTGTAGGCAAGAATTAGCCACCAGCAAGACATTGTGTCTGCCTGCACACCATCTGCCCTGGAAAGAATCAAGACCAGGTCAGAGATTGTCTAAACCCCAGCACCCTGCTAGAGCTCTGGGGAAATCTCCAAAGCCTCAAATGGCTACGATGTCAACAACAGAACCCCTCCAAGTGCTTTGGGTGCTGTCTAAGATTAGAATGCAGCCCCAGAAATCTGGAGATACTAGTTTGTGAGTAAATATTCTTAAAAAATATTCTAAAAAATTCCTTGTAATTAAAGTTCTGATTTGGTAACTGTAATTCTATCGTGTCTTCTGCTTCAGCAGAAAGGAGCCTCTCGAGTCCCCCTAGAGGGAAGCAGCATATTGACCACAAGATTCTCTTCCCAGTTTAAATTATTTGTTTATATTTTTGCTCTTTCTTTTTTCCTTTAAGTTGTCCATTTCCCTGTGTGTAAATGCCCACAACTGTGTGTTCAAACCTTTTAAATAAGTTTTCTGGGGAGATTTAATATTAATAAATAAATTTCCACAGTTTATTAATTTTCATCTGGATATCAATATTGATATCAAAATTAATAATGCAATATAAAATTTGCATAAATCATAACAGATATCTGACAAATTATAGGAACTGATATTTGAAGGAACTGATATATGAACTGATATTGATTTTACTTCAATATCAACTGATATTGAAGTAAAAACTACATTCCATATAATTTTTTTTTTTTTTTTACTGTTAAACAGACCTATTTAGAGCCTGGCTAAAAATATTTATTCACCTTGAAAATATATATTTCCTTTTCTACTCAGAAAGTGTCAACATAAAAACTTTGTGAATACTTTTTCTTTACTTTTTTTTTTTTAGCAATAAAATTTGCTTATGATATTGAAATATAAAACATCAATAAAACTAATTTCTGTATACTAAACTTTATCTTTGAAAGCTCCATTGACTGCTGTCTTTCATTCTAAATTGTAAGAAATGTATGGGAATGACTAGTAGAACTTTTTTCCTCTCAACTCATATGCTGGTGGACAGTGGGATTAATCACTTCTCATTAATTTTCTGTATTTAAGTGTTTTTACTTAGCATGTATGTCAAGAGAAAAAGCGACAACCCCCGGTGGTCTTCTTTTGCATATGAAGCAGGTACCAAGAGATTCGTAGTGAGCTTACAAACACAATTTCATCATGCAGCTGGATGCGTGACACAAATCCCACTATGAATGGAAATCTGGGACTTGGAATTGTCCTGTGATTTGGATAGTCACATAATTTAGGCCCCTGCATGATTCTGAAATAAAGATACAAAGTGGTACACCAAAAAAAGGAGAGAAAAGTAGCTAAAACTCCAGAAATTGTCTGAGCTGAACTCTTGCACTACTGCTCAGATATAAGGTATTATTTCTATCATCGTGAATAACCTTTTGGACTAGGAGGTGGTAACCATACTCTGAATCAGCTTCGCACTACTGTTTCAGGTATCCCATTCTGTGCCATGCCAGAAGAAATCTAGAATCAGCAAGAAAAGTTGTCTCTAGGATATTAGTACTGGCCTCCAAAGAAGATTTCTAAATTTTACGCTAGACCTTAAGAGATGGAGTGGGTTTTTCATTGTACTTTTAGGAATAAGGATTAATGATTTCCTTTCAATCAAGTCCATAGCTCTGTTTGATTTCATTTTCTTATGTTTTTATCGTGTGGTGCCTTGAGATATTTCTTTGATAAAGTGCCCCATAAATGGGGATTTTTATTGTTATTGTCATGGCACTTCTTATGTCCCAAACTATATGTAGTTGTCATTATAGTGTCTGACTTTTCATTGCTGAGGAGGATTGAACTGTCTTGTTGCTCTGGCTAGTGAGACCAATACGTTTTGTAATTAATAGAATAGTCTTTTGTAGAGTGCTGTGTTTCACGGGACGCTTAAACAGTTATTCCTCTTTACCTATCTCTCTGCATTTAGTACAGTGATAGTATTGTATCAGTAGATAATAGAAATAACCTTCCCAAGATCATTTCTGTTTCTTTGCTTTTTAATTCAGCAAGCAATCCATTTCATCCACAGAACTACTGCCTGAGACCTGAGAAAAACCAAACCCCTCTCACATAAGACTAGTCATTATGCAGAGATGGATAAACTAGTCTGTGTCAGGGTCTCATGAATATGCCAGCATTTCAGCTAACTTTCACCATTGCTTTATTAGCCCATGTTTATGTACACAGCTTGGCTTTCTTTAGCCTATACTGTGTTTTCAGAACTGCATTGTTCAAAACTGCTTTGCATATCTTTGTGCTATACTGAGTTTGAGCTGCCCAGACTACCTTTTTTCCTGCTTCCTTTATCCTAGGACTAAGTCCTTGCTTTGTAACATCATCTTCCCTACATCTCCAAGGGACAGCTTCCATGATGGTCATCAAATGTGAATAGCGAGGCATTCCATATGCAGGATCAAGTGAATAGATACTGTAAAATCATCTGGATTGTCATATTAAAACAGCAGTAATAAACTAAATTAGTAATAAAAGCCATATCCTCCTATGCAGACGGGATGCAAAACTCAGTACCAGTTAGTAGTCAACTGTATCAGAGAGAGAAAGCAAAGAATTTGGTAAGATTATTGGCAGTATTAAACTTGTGAGCTGAAAGAAACCAAACTTAGTCATAGGTAATATGCTATTATTTCTATTGTTGTAGATCCTGGGAGTCCTAGTCACAGGCCAGGTGTCTACACCATACCATCTCAGGATCCAAAACATTAGTGCCTCTATAGTTAAGTTATGATTTTTAGTATGCAGTAGAAATTTTCTATTTTAATTCTCTGTATTTTCTTCTGAAGACATTTTCACAAAGAATCAGGGTAGCATAATCAGATATTAGATGATCTAAGTTATGTTTTCCATCAGTATATTTGCTTCAACAGACAATATACACTTTTGAGCAACTCTGATGTAATATGCAGATATTTACAATTCAGAGGTGGTGAAATCTGCTACTATGGTCATGCATTGACTGCATCTGTAGTTTTCTGTCTCATGGGAATTTTTCAGCAGCCACAGAACGATCAAGTAGAATTAAAGATACATACCCTGATTGCGGTCTATGGGACTGGTAAGGATCCACAGCATAATTCCATGAAGGGAAGGGGCAGAGAGTAAATATTACACCTAAAGATATAAACTATCTTTCTAACTAGGTGTAAGATATTCCCCCCCCCCCCTCCATTTTCCAGCTCTGAATTGAAATAATTCCCCTTCCAGGAAATCATAACCTTTTGTGCACAGTTTCTGTCTGGTATGCAGCTCAAAAACTGCCATTACGAATATCATGATGACAAATGAGCTCAGGGATTTTGCTGATGATCAGATAGTACAAAATGCATTAAACAGAAATCAAGGCTAACACTGACAAAAATATTACTTGTGTGAAAACGTGAGTTGACTTATAAGACCAAACAGTGGTCACCTTGCTTGTGTAGCACAAGCTTGTCATACTAGAAGAAATAATTTAAATAGAGTACCTTTGCAGACCCAGCCAACAGCTGGACCAGCTCTACCTGAAAACAGAAAAAAAGAGGATCTCCTCCTGCACCTTGTCCTCCATCAGCCCAGAAATAGCTCACTTCCCTGCCAGAGTAGTTTCTCTTTCTTGATGACTTGGATTAGAAATCAATGAGCTCTGGCACAGCGTCCAAATTTAAGCAGTATCAATCCTGCCACAGTTTCGGAGCATCCTGAGTGCAACACCTAAGGACATGATTACTTGGTTTTCTTATGTTTTGCCCTCTGTGGCCTAAAAGCCAGAGGGAAACAAGTCTCAGGGAAGACAGATGCAGAGCTTTTCACTCATCTCCCCTGTAACAGATTGCTGAAGATAATTTCTGCAATGTAGAAAGACAAGGCTTCCTGAGTTCCAGTGGGCAAAGAATGGCAGGATTCACACTTGGGAAGGGAAAGAGATCACGTCCTGCAGCTTTAATCTAGAAGCACAGCCTGTCAGTGACATCTGACTGATACATAAATGGGTGTTAGCAAAGTACATGTAAGAGCCATGTCATTTAAATTCCTGACTCCACATTTTTAAATAGTAAACCAGTGCATTTGTGGGGAATAGACATATAGTCAGAGTAAGACAACAATAAACATTACCAGCTGATGCTGCCTTGTTCATATTAATCACTTTAAAAAAAAAAGTAAGGCTGATTAAAGAGACCAATTGCAGAATTCAGACATGTGTACTGGAAGACGAGATATACAGACATATTAAATGTATGAAACCTCCTCACACTCAAACCCTGAAAGAGCTGAAGTTTCACACTTGCTATGAATACCCTATTTGATACGAGTTAGCTAACTGAATTCCCTAACAATAAATGAGAGGACAACAGAGGATTTCAACTGAGACTAATCAAGGAGCGATTAGGCCCAGCAAAATCTGAATATAACATTAGTTACCACGCAATGACATGAGGTCTCACGGAACTTTTATTTTGACTGTTGTTTCAAGAGTGGGATACTTGTTTAATATGCAAGCCTCTGTGAGGCTTTGCATCAAAACTAGCAACTAAGCAATTACGTTATAATCAGACACAGTGTTGACAATGCAATCATGTGGCAACATGTAATTACACAGCATAACATTGTACACTGGATTTTGAACTACACCTTGCAAACAAAATGCTGCCATATTTTTTTCTCAAGCTGAATAAGACTCTAGAGATTCTAAACAATGCACTCAACCTCAAAACATGATTCTCACAGCTTTTTTGTTGACATAAGTGAAATGATCAGTCAGGCCAATAAAAAAAAAAAAAAAAGAAAAAAAAGAAAAGAAGGGGGGAAAAAAAAGTAGAATATACCTTCTCCACTCTCTTTTATTTAGGTTAGTATGAAGTGTCTTAAAGGAAGAGTTTAGAAACCAAGCCATATATCTGTATTTCCCCCCTGGGGGAGCTTCTCCAGCCACTGCCAGCTGAAAGACCCACTCTCCGCACAGCCAAAATTTAGCAATTCATCATGTCAGAGAATAAGGAGAACTTCTCTGACTCTGGGGATCGATCTTAACACCCAAGGGGCACAAGGGCAGGATATAAAGTCTCTGAGTTACTGTTAATGTTGCCTTCTAGTAATAAAGGCTATCCATTCCATCCATTGTTGTTAAAATTCCCAACCTATTGTTTTTCCCTATGAGGAAGCACCCATGTTTTGGGGATGTCTGAAAAGTGAACTGATGCACATGAATAAATTTTTTAAAAATAGTAAGAAAATCACCATCACCACCAAATACTTACAGGCCATGGGTTGAAAAAAAAAGGGTAACAACTTCTCCATAATTTTAGAATAAATGTTTGTTGCACTTCTAATTTCTGGAGTGCTACAGACAGACAGTTTAAATTGATGGCTTGTTAGTGAGGACTGGCCCCTTTGTGAGATGTTTTCAGAATGATTGATTTACAATAAAGTGGCTCCTGGTGGGTGCACGCAGGTGGAACTGATTCAGATCGATTCCACAGAAGCTGACTAATCAGCTGTTTAAACTGGCAGAGTGCTCAATGACAGAAACAGTGCAGCTATCATTTTCTATCTAAGATTACAAATTAACTTGTTCTGTTTATCCTGTGTGCCATCAATATGGAGAGAAGCAGCTGAGAGGGAAGTTGGATTCTGGGCTAACGGTATAAAGCCCTCCCTGCAGAAGTGCTTTCAAACATTGACAATAAAGGCACATGAGGAAATTTCATTACATATTAATGAAACCAGTGGAGAGCACCACCAAATGAGGAGGACTCTTTCAATTAATTAACTAGACTGGGAAGTCAACAATATTTTAAAAATGTGATCACAACAGGATAAATCAATGCCAGAATGGCCAAGAGTAATTACATACCCTTTTTCCCTTCCTTATTCCACATACTCCTACACACCGTATCAGTCTGTCCCTCTACATGCATATTATACACACATCAGAGGACTAGCATCTTTAGAGACTGGTATTTCCAGAAATGATTAATGCTACGTAATCAACATTTCAGCCACCACAGTCATATCCCTGTAAGTGTCATTTTCACAACAAGATGAAAAACTCCGTAGGGAACACAATGTATGCGGGTAAGTGAAAGGTGTCAGAGAAAATGTAGGTAAGTGAAAGGAGAATAGATATTCCCTACCTCAGAGCTGATAACAAGAGCAGGGGCACAAGGGGAGTGGGGGCTTCGCAAAATAATTCTAACCATCTCTCATCCATAATGTTTCCTTCGTACAACATCTCTGGCATTTGAAAAAGCTGTGATTTCTTTTTTATCCTTCCTCCCCAACCCCACATAGACCATGTCCCATATATTAATTAAATTTGAAACTACAGAAAAATACTGTGTATGCCCAGTAGCAAAAAGGGCAGTTCTCCTCTTGTTTACAGTAGGAGGGTAGAGATGACAGTACTACCAAACAAGCTTTACCTAATCTACCAGCCTTGTCCTTCGTCAGGCTTGTCAGGATTACCTGGGGAAAAAAAAAAAAAAAAAGAGAATGAATAAGTTTAACTTCTCTGAACTTATTCAGTCCTTAGTCTCTCTGCATATCTTGACTAACGGTGTAATAATTGTCAGCAATTCGGAGGACCATTTTATGTGGCTATTCATCACCTAAGAGCAATTCATGGCACCTGGAGTTAAAAACCAAACTAGCCCAATCCACTTGCTAACTGTCGATGCCTACCAAACTGATTCAAATTAAAAGCAGTCATTGAGGAGTGCTACATTAACACCAGTGTACCTTAAAGTGTACCAGTGTACCTTAAAGAAACATAGCAGCTGGATACATCAGCCCTGTGAGAATTAAGATTACTAACAACCTGACTTATTACTTGCACAGATGTAAGGAGAGACCCCAAGATATGCTCCGTGTAAAAATTATTTCATTATAATATTTGAGATGCCAAATGTACAGTCTTACTGTCATCAGCTTTCCTCTGGTATTGATAATTAAGAAATTAAAATACTAAGCAGATATTGACATTAAATTTGGTGGCCTAGGAGATAAATATTTTGACAGATGTACTGCAAAAGTGACTTTTTATTGCTACAGAAATTAAAATTTGAGTCCCAGTAATAAAGGAAAACAATATATTACCTCTACTGCTATACACATTCTAAAACACTCAAGCATGTCATTATCTGAAATAAGCTTTTGGAGAGCAACACATGTTTGTCTAAACAGGTAAAATCAAAACAAAATTGGAGCTCATCACCTGTATCTCTGGGTCCTCAGAGAATAAATACTACTCTTTGCCAAGAAAAGAAAGGGCTCAATTTTAAGGAAAAGCAATTATTAAGCAGGATAATCAGGAAGCCACCTGAAATCTTTGGATGTGTCAGATTACTTTCTATGATCATCTGTTTTTGAGATTAGCTTCTTGAACTTCACTGTTTTAGCCTTGAAAAACATTGAATGCCTAGCATACTGAAGTTAAATGTTGCTGCCTCATTGCTGGCTACCTTCAGAGTCCTCAACCCTGACCTGAAGGGATCTTTTCTGACTCTGCGTCTCCAGAGAGAAGAAATAATTCAGTGCTCCTGCAGATGTAGGCCTAGCTCTCTCCTGAGCAAACTGTCAAAGCCAACTGAATTATGTGTGCTGGTATTGTGATGTGGGCTGCTCACAGCAAATTGATCTGATAGCGCTGAAGTCATTTCACTTCAGACCTCAGGTTGATGTGCAGTCTCAGAGGTGAGATAAGCTACCTGGTTCTGAACTGAACAAGACATGTTTCTTCAAGATAAGATTGGCAATTTAAAAACAGCCGCTGCTTGGACAACCAAGCACAGGCATTGAGCATGATCTATCACACGGAATTTGTTTCACATGTATGTAGTATGGAAACAGAGACATACTTCAAACTTCTGCTGCCTGATTATCTGAGACGATTAATGGATGTATTGTACACATAAAAATCTAGTGGGAAATCTCAAGAAACAGCTTATCAACTATCCAATGGGATGATGAAGTCATGAGAAGGGAAGAATCCCAAAACACAACAAGTTTCATTCTGGGCTGAGATGAGAGCGATGGCAGTTCCAAACTGAGCCAGAGCACATTGCTGGTTTCAGTTTCCTTACACCTTTATATCTTCTGGATATGGGTGATGTCACTTGATTCCCACATTGACTGCAAACTCTTCTCTGAGAACTATTTTTGAACTGAACCATGACAGCTCAAAAAAAGTCAACATTCATGTTCAGTGATTCTCATTACACTTGTGCAACTAGCCTGCACAGGAAAATCTGTTCTGAGCAGAGCTGAAGTTCTAAGGAAATCAACAACAATGCAACTCCTATCAAACTTCTTTCCTGTGGATATACTTGCAAATTATATCGTACAGTCTTTTAGTCATGTTCCTGTTAGCTAAATGGAGTCTTTTATTAAAAAGCTTATTTTCTAGTCCCTTAACTATCTGTAATCTTCTCCAGTTTTTCTCCTTTTCTGTCTTCACCTTTTCTAATGACAAGCATTCTTCTAGAACTCTGGAACTTTCGTAGTTTTACAACCTACTGAAAATCATCCTTTTCTGTGCAGAGATCTTAGGCAGATTTTTTTTTTTTTCAAATAATAGGTGAGCAGATAGATTTTTTTCACATACTTTATGATATATACATTGTGCACGTAGAGAAACTGATTGTAAATTAACTTTTTGCCATGAAAAAGGGAACATTAACACCAATTTTAGACCAGAATAATGTGTCTTCCCCATCACCTAGATGAGTAGTATTTGCATTGCACTTGCTTAAGAAGGTACTAGCATGCTGGAATATACCAGCACCAATGCAACTGCTTTGACTTGTGCCACACATTCTATGTATTAATGGAAGCAGCAGGGACAGAGAATGATATCTCAAGAGGTAGTTTTCTATCACAAATGAAAACGTAGCTCATGACTTTTTCTAGAATCATGTTCTTATTTTTGGATTAAAATACACTTCCCTCAGTGTTACCACATTCTTTCATAACCACTCTGATGCCTCCAGGAATAAAGAATCACAGGTATCTTTTCTTTCCACTCAAAAGTAAAAAGACGATTGAAAGCATGAATATGTAAAAATAAGCCACATCTCATTTGTCAGCAGCAGTTGTACGCTTTGAAACATGAATTGCAAATATAGTTGAAGTCTCAAATGCTTTCATGCAAAAGCTTCAACTGCTGCAATTTTCCAGTCATGCACCTAGTGAATATCTTTCAAAGTGACGAAGTTGTCAACTAAAAATCCAACTCCAATGACATCTCCCTCACCAAATCTGCTACTGTGGGCCTGATTATGAAGCAGGCTCTGAGCTACCACAATCATATGACTAGATGTAATAAATCTAGCTTACTACTAAGTCTTGCTATCAAACCAGATTCACATCTATGAAAAGTCTGTTTCATCCAGTAAAATATTTTTTTTAAATGGTTTGGAACTGCACAAGAACAAAGCAAACAGAAGTGGAAGTATCAAAGTTGCACAAGAGCAAGGCAAGTACCAGTGCTACTACTGTGTTGTGGCTTGGAGTTCCTTTTCTCTTGTTCATAGCCCTTTAATGTATTTTGAAGTTGATTCTTACCATTGAAACAGCTGGAAACACCCCATCACTTTCATATTTCATAACTTACCTTACACATTCCTTATGCTCTTTCCTGAATACTGTTTCAATATAGTCTATTATAATTTGAACACTGAAAGGATAACCCTGAGCATGCTAAGCACAAACTTGTGGAGCTCTGACCAAACACCACTGCACTGCATGTAAGTGAGGCTAAGACTCTTATGCTCAGGGAAAAGCAGAATTCTAAGCACTTATCATTCTGTGCAAACTCATTCAAACAAGAGTAAAACCTCCAGTTCTTATATCATTTACTCCATCAGTGCATGTTTGAACTGCATCAAGCTGCCACCAGAAGAGTCTAATGAAATTCAGTTATATGGAAGAATAAGACTAGAAAACCTCTCAATGGAAAGCCAAATCTTCTTGTTAATTGTCTAATATATTGTATTTTAAGGGCGTAAGTATAGGTTAAGTACATGGGAATTTATATTTGTTCCCCGTAGGTTACTAGCAATCATTTCCCCTTTTCAAAAATGTGATTGCTAAGAGTTCTAGAAGAAGAGTAATTATACTATAGCTATCTGGTATTTGTTAAGAGGAAAAAGAATACTAAATGAGGACAGAGGGGTGAACAAAACCACATAATCATTGTAATCAATTACCTAACTTACCTACTTATTTTATGTACTATAGCAGTGGGTAACTTCGAACCTAGCAGAATTTTCCTTGCCAAAATGACTCCTATGTTAACTACTCACTGAATCTGTGGCTGTTTGTAAGTGATAGTTTTATAAAAACAAAAAGTAAAACTATGTGCTTAAAGGACTAGATTTTCCCTTGTATCTTTTGGCTGCAATCAAAAGGGCCACATTGTTCTGCGTTTTGCCTTTGTAACCTTAATCAAACTGCAAATCAAATTCTGAAGTGAGAGATGTGGTGATATTTCACCCTGTCTTTTACAAAATTTCCCCAGATTCAATGTGGAAAGGGGAACTAGCAAATTACACTATAAAGTTTTCATTTACTAACTGCAAGCCAGTGAGAATTAAAATACTAAATAATGTGCACTTCCTAGCTGTTAATTCAAAAGAAACTTAGTATTTGAGAAGATTTCAGTGAATTTGGATTTTAATTTTTGGATTTTAATTTGCATTTTAAAACATTTCAGTGCTTTAAACTGAAATGACCATGGCATCAGTCAAATGTGAGGAAGTGGGTGGAAAGAGAGATTCCTCAAGTAAAGTTCACGAGGGAAAGTAATAAATAGAGATAATGCAGACATACGTCAAACAGGGCAAATGGTAGCGACTGGTTGTCATGGTAGGCCTAAACAGGCCAAAATAGGCTTATACATGTCCTGGCTCACCCAGACATGTTTTTCTACTCTCCCTCCTTCTGCTATGGGGAGAAGCAACTGCAGGAAAGAGGACAAAGAACCTAGAGCTATTGAGTCTGAGGACTCTGGCTTGCCCAAACTTGTTTTGCTCCTGTTTACATTCTGTGGTGAACAAGGTACATATACTTGGCTTGTGTCTGCCTTGTACAAGGCCTATGTTTTTCCCAAATTTGAGTAAAGCAAGCCTATGGCTTCACCTAATGTGGTCAGCCTTGGCTAACTGCCATTCTGATTGGCTGTTCTGTGTCCAAAGGCCTGTTAGTCTCAGGCTGTATTGATAAAAAGAAATGAGCAGGTAACACAATGTGCTAAGACTGCACATCGCAAGACAGCCTGCCTACACCTGAANGGAGCGAGAGCAAGCGAGCGAGCTTGTGCTACCTGCTCATCCTTTTTATAGTTCAGCCCGAGACTGATGGGCCTTTGGACATAGACTAGCCAATCAAGATGGCACTTTGTCCAGTTAGCCCATATTAGGTGAAGCTGGGGCTTTTGTGGCCACCACCCCCAGCTCGGAAGGAGGGGGGCAGGGAAGCATGCCTGGGCAAGCCAGGACATGTACAAGCCCACCTTGGCCTTTTCAGGCCTACCACGACATAAGGTCAGAGATCATCTGCCTCCTTTGCCCAACACCCTGTGAAACCTGGGAAGAATCAGAAGCCTCTGCAGCTGGCAAGACACCAACGGAACCCCATACAAGTGTTTGGATACTGTCTGAAGCTGCAGCTAGCCCAATGAGTCGGGAGAATAATATTTATGAGTAAATACTTAAAGCCTCTTGTAATTCACTAGTTTTCTGCCATAAGGAGAAAGGAGTTTCCTGGGTCGATCTAGTGGACAAGCAGTATAATTAACCACAAGTGGTACATTGACTGCAAGAACTTTCTCTTCCAGATCAATTAATGCTTATATTATTGCTAATTTTTTCTTAAACATTCTAGATCCTATGTAATTATCTGTATAACGTTTCCATGACCGTGCAAAGAACCAATTATTATTTAAATTAGTGGTTGAAGGGGTGAGACTCCTGAATACTGAAAATTAATAAAATTAATTTTGAAAAATCACATCTCACAATTAATTAGTTACTCCTCCATTACACTGATGCAAAATAACTCTTAACTTTTGCAGAAAGGTATGGAAAAGGCGGCAATTATCAGTATGATGTTTCTTGTCAACAGATTGAAGGAATTATCCTTATGATAATTCCATTTTTCACTGTCAGGAGTGTAGGTCCTCAAACAATAACTGACCATTTATCTAAAATGATTTCCCATTTAAGAAGAGCTTCTAGGACTTTTGGGAATGAGAATTTCTCTTCAGGATAGGAAGAGAAGGAGGCAAGTTAATTTTTAAAATATTTGAAAGAAAACTGCATGTCAAAGATGTTTCTTTAGATGTGTATAAACTGCTGAGCAGTCAATCGTGAGTGGGTTTTCAGTGCTGCTTTTAATCTTGAAATTGTATCTGTACAGCTTAATTGCCCATGGGCAAAAATCGAGGGAGTTGGATTTTTTATTTAAGGGAAGATCAGATGTCTTCTATATTCAAAAACTGCTGGTCAAACTAAACCTTTCATTTAATATTTCTCACTGTGGTACGTGTACAAAAGACAGGAGAAAAGAGAGAGTAAGTATGGAATTTTTATCAAAGATACTCACTCCAGGGAACCAGCTTTAGATCTAAATCCAGTGAAGAATGTAATAGGGGTTTCTTCCCAGGTGGGGAAGAGGATAATTAACATAATTCAGGGGAGAAAATTAATTGTGATAGATTAGAATATTTTATATCAAATGCAAATTTCCCATCGATTTTTGTACTTGAATTCTAACAGATATAATATATTGAAGATAAGGAAGTATAACAATAATGATGACATTAATAGCACTCTAGTGTAAAGAATTATTAAGACTTAAATGTGATACTTTTCAATAATGGTAGACGAACTGAACTTGAGTCATATTCAAGAAAAGCTTCAAGCATTGATTTAATTTAGTTTTATACCCAGTAAATTGGGCTAATATCATTTTAGCCTCCTTAAGCTTGAAAAGTAAGAAAACTGAACAATTTTTATCTTCCCCCCATATTTATTTTCTGTAATTTAATTGTTTCTGTAACTGTCTTTGCTATAAACAACATTATAACACAGCAGTTAAGATATATTGTTTTGGCATCAGGAAGGAAAATATGCCTATCTTCTCACAAATTCCCAGAATGTAATTTGATCTATATTGCATACGATATGTAAGGTATATCACATGTCATGTCATATAAGGTTGAAGTACTTAATACCATTTTTTCCTCAGTCTGTAGTAGTAGGAACAATTGTTCACTGGGTATCCAGACCCTTGAGCTGGAAGACAGGGATGGGGAGCAGAATGAAGCCCCCATAATTCAAGATGACATGGTTAGCAACCTGCTGTGCCACTTACACGCATAGGGCCAGGTGGTATACGCCTGAGAGTACTGAGAGAACTGCTCGAAGTGCTCACCAAGCTACTTTCCATCACTTACCAGAAGTTATGGCTAACTGAGAGGTCCCACTGGACTGGAAACGAGCAAATGTGATGCCCATCTACAAGAAGAGCTGAAAGGAGAACCTGGAGAACTACAGACCTGTCAGTCTGACCTCCTCGGTGCTGGACAAAGTCATGGAGTAGATCATCTTGATCATCATTATACAGCATATGCAGGCCCAGTCAGCATGGGTTCATGAGGGGCAGGCCCTGCTTAACAAACCTCATCTCCTTCCATGACAAGGTGACCTGCTTAGTGAATGATGGGAAGGTTGTGGATGTTGTTTACCTGGACATTAGTAAAGCCTTTGACACTGTCTCCCACTGCATCCTCCTGGAGAATCTGGTGGCTTGGATTGGTGAGCACTTTGCTGGGTAAAAAACTGAATGGCAGGGCTGAGAGAGTGGGGGTGAATGGAGTTAAATCCAGTTGGAGGCCAGTCACAAGTGGGGTTCTCTAGGCCTCAATACTGGGCCAGGACAAGAGAATTGAGTGTGCTGTCAGTAAATTTGCAGAGGACACCAAATGGGTCAGGAGTGTTGATTTGCTTGAGGGTAGGCTCCACACAGGGACCTGGACAGGCTAGATAGAGAGTTTGAGGCCAGCTCTATGAAATGCAACAAAGCCAAGTGCCAGGTCCTGCATTTTGGTCACAACAATGCCATTTAACACCACAGGCTTTGGGAAGAGTGAAGGGAAAGCTGTCTCGCAGAGAAAGACCTAGGTGACCCTCCTTTGGCAGAGATGTTGGACTTGATGATCCCTGGACGTCCCTTCCAATCTCCAATGTTCTGTGATTCTGTGATCTTGGGGTGTTGATCAACAGCCAGCAGAATATGAGTCAATAGTATGTCCAGGTGGTCCTGAACTCCAATTGCTCATGTGCTAAAAGACATTTATCTGTTTGCGTTAACCAAATGGGCTAGCCTAACTGGAAGATCTTTGTGTTTTGTTAACCTTACTGTGGTTTTATGAAGCTCTATGTACATAGTGTGTTAAAGCTCTTTACCAGAAAGTATTTGTCATATAAAGAGATAAAAATATTAATATCTATGATATTATAAGAACAACTTAGAATGTTTTCATCTCTCTTGGACATTTTTGTATAATACCATAAGAGTTTCTTCCTCTTTCCTGAAACAAGTAGCAAAAGGAGGACAAGTTTAGAAACGTAGTTTAAGTAGAACATCAAGTCCTGAAAAAAGGAAAATTAACAGGGATTGGCAGCAAGAATAAGAAACACCATCTACCAGTCACTATTTTTATAGAATTTGAGTTATAACATATGAGCTTCATGAGAAAAAAGTAAACACAAACAGATCTCAAGAGTGGTACAAAAGCCTGTGTTTTCTGACATGGGTCAGCAAGAGCAGTATGTCACTCCAATTGCTACAAGGCATGAGAATAAACTGCCCTAGATTTGCTGCCTTGTTTTAACTCAGAGAATAAATATAGTTTACTTCGGTAACAAAGAAAAGTTACCTTAGCGTTAGGTTTCCATGCCCAGCATCAGCAATGAAAGAATGGAAAAAAGTTTGCTTCTCCACAGATATTACCCCAACGTAAGATCTCAAGGTAGAGAGTCTCCATAAACCCCTGAGTTCTACAGCAAAACACATAGGGGGAAAAAACCACAAAATATATTACATATTTGTATTCTCACCAGAGGGGAAAATTCTTTGGTTTCAACCTTACAATTATAAAAGAAATTGTACTGTCTGAAAGATACTGTATTATTATTTCACATTCAACAGAATGGAACGAGCCTCTGCATTCACTGGCTGAAGACACTAACCTGTGGTACAAAACCATACTGAACCATATAATCCATTCTGAGCTTCTGTGAGAAGGTAGCTCGGCTCTGTCTGCCGCGTTCCGTCTTCTGAAAGGAACTGGCCAATTCTCTCTGATTGCGTTAGTCTTCCTGGAGTAATGAAGTCACACATATACATCCTTTTCCCTGTAGTAAATGTGATTTTGAGGAGGTGACAGGCACATTAAGTATTCAGCTCAGATAAAGTCCTTAAATTTACTGTTAGATGAACTTCAAATGATGTCTGAGTTCATCCTTTCACTGAGGGATGTTGTAGAGCCATGAATACCTGTGCTGGTTTGAGGCTAATTGGAATATTTTAATGAGAGAAATTAGATTATTTGCTGTGATAGGAAAATAATGGTGATGTCTATATTACCCATTCGTTCTGCTGGGACAGATGAAAACAAGGACACAAAAAAAGGTAAGTCAGTCTCTACCTGGCTGTCACTGTATTAACTCTTCTGCCTGAACCTGCATATTCCCAACTAATCATTCTGCTTCTAATCCCTCTTGCTGACCTTTCCAGCTCACCCTGCACGTAAGGGAGATCCTGAGATAAGGGAGAGGGTGGAAGGAAAGAGGGGGTTGGTTGGGAGCCTTCTTGGGCAGTCTGGCTGCTCAGGAAGGGCTTTTGTATCTCTGTATTACTTTTTACTTGCATATTACTGTGTATAGTTAAAAATATATCTGTATATATTGTATATATTTCACCTGTAAATTGTGCAAAGCTATAAATACAGCTAATTATTTGGTGTTTTGTTTTTATACTAAGACAGTGTTTGTAGCATATTAAGACACATTGCAGGGCAAACTCTCTGTATTTTAACTGGAAGAGAAACCTGTATGCAAACCACATGCAATTATGACCTGAAAATCAGACCTGAAAATGAAAAAGTTGGAGTTTTAAGATAGCTGAACAGGAGACCTACATTCTTAAAATGCAGAAAGTATCTGACATCCAGGTCAGCTCCGGATCTGGGCTATTTGGGACTCTTCAACTTGAGAGTGCAATTCTGTAGGAAGATTCATTCCCCAAGAAGGTCTTACCAGAGTGTCTGCATTTGCCAGGAGATGGCTGCGAGCTCAGTCGCTCAACAGACCTGCCAGCAGGAGAAAGCTTTCAGTTTTCTGGAGTCTTCATGGTCATATGCTCTGAGGTCCTACTCAGGCTTTACAGAAGCAGACGTGAGCTCCAGCAGAGGTCAGAAAGTCAGGCAGGTGTAGCTCTCTGGGTCAGTTCTTCAATTTCAACTGTGAATGCACAATCTTGCAATGCTGCAGTTTCCAGTATTACTTCCCACTTTAAATAACAGGATCAGATGCTTAGAGAAGACTACTATATTCTAACTTAAAGGCTGAATAGGAACCTGAATATCTGGAAAATGGGTTGATAAATAGGTTTTATCTATTATTGCAATTAAGAACTTCCTGGGAGAACTACTGACCAGTGTTTGAGACTTGTGATTTAAAAAGTAGACAGGAGCTGGGACACAAATTGTGAAACAATAAAAAAAACCAACTCAAAACAAAACAAAGAAACAAAAAATACACACACACACACACACAAAATCAACTATACAGAATAAATAGTGTATAATTTATATTTATATATACTTTTGAAATAGATAATTTGCAAATTTCCTCTTACTAAGTGTGAAAAAGAAGGCTTATACATGTTTTTCATAGTGTAAGGATGTGGCTAGATGATATTTGTATGTAATAACATCCTTTTCAAATATAATTTTTATCAGTCAATCCAAAAGACTGCATTCCTAAACATATATAAAAATAAATCATATAATCAAGGCTATGCTGATTCTCAGCAGTTGGCCAGAGAGGTCAAGTGAATAATTTTTCAAGCTATTTTACAAGCTATTGCATCAACATGAAATAAATGAAAAAGGAAAAAAAATCCCAGGTGCTATTAACATGTATTACTTCCAACTATACACTGAATATGAAAGCAATATAGATGCAAATTCATCTCACCTAGTATAAGCCTATTAAAGTTAGCCAGCAACTGTAAGCTAGTTGTCAAGTCTCCCACCTAAACCGAGATATAAAGAGAGCTACTGAGGACAACTAACTTTCCCTTCACTTTAAACACTTCTTTCTAGAAGAGGTCAATTAACTTTTGAAAACTCTCCTTTCTTAGAGGTGAAACCTGATCTCAGCTAAATAAAGCACCTCACCTGTACAATAAATGGCACAAAAGTGGCATGCAGTTATTTCATAATACCAGATACATATCATTAACATTTCATTTTAAATTTCCATAATGTCAGAATTTTCATTTGTTACCATATGCTTGCAGCTCTTCCTGAGACAAAAGATATGATCCCTACTGCATGAAAATAAACATTGCATTGATAGAGATTATTATTAAAAAACATTTTACTTTCATTTGATACTTCAAATTTAACATGCTATATACAAAATAGGATGGAGGTATTTTTTTGGGACAACTATTTAAGTTACCTCCAGAAATCTCTTTAAAAACTATATCAACTCATTAGTCTATAGATATGGACTTGTATGTTAGTTGTGTATGATTTAGTATGATTTAGTATGATTTACTTTTCATAAGATTGACTTGGAGGTGGGCTTTTTATCCTAATATATTTTCACACATTCCTCTTCCTTTGTTGGCTAAAAACTTCATGTTATATCTGAATTTACCATATATGGAGAGAACCTCGATTATGCAGTTTTTTGTTCCTTTTATTAGCCTTAAAATCTGGTGTTCTCCTAAAGCTACATTCCTTTATAGATTCATAGAATGGTTTGAGTTGGAAGAGACCTTAAAGATCGTCTACTACCAAGCCCTCTGCCATGGGTGTGGCCACTTTCTGCTAGACTAGGTTGCTCAAGGCCTTATTTAACACCTCCAGAGAGGGGCCATCCATGACTTCTCTGAGCAACCTTCAACAGCAGCTACTTGGTTGGTTAGTTCTTTAGAGCCCTGGCACCATACCAGGCCAGTACCTATGCTCTCCTGCTATGCTCAGTTTCCAAGTGAAGATGCACCTTCTGAGGGAAGATTCTTCCATACTCCATTTTATTCTAGGATCATAGGTGGTTCATCTCACATAGAACAATTGCTTGCTATTGCTATCAGTTACAAAATTACATACAATAATAAGAATTAAAACCAGTCGTGTTGTGCTACGCCAAATTTAAAAGGAATCAGAAAAATAATCGCTCAGTTGTCAGATAAACTGTTACAAGATAAAACAATTCTGTAAGTAGGCCAAAATAAGTCCAGGGAGGTTTAACAAGTCCCAAGACCTCTGTTGTGGGCATAACGCAAAGCCTGTGGCCTGTAACAAGCAATACCAACATCATATTTACTGGTATACAGGTTTGTGTTTTTATAAAAACAAAATGAAACAAAACAAAAACAAGCTAAAAAAAAAATCTAACAAAGAAACTGATCTGGGGATAGTTGAATACTGTTGAAAAATGTCCACTGAAAATTTCAGCAACAGTCCAGCTAACACTGTACAAATTGTAAAGGCAATGAAATCAAAATGTGAGACATCTTACTGTGCATGCTGCCTACTCTCAGTGAGAAATCCTCCCTCTCCCTAAAGTAACAGATACAACGCCCTGATGTCTGCAATCTGTTCCAGCAGCAAATCCTGGCCTTCGACATCAAATTTTATTTAAAGGATACATAGCCTGCGCCAGTCACCACCTGCTTGAACTGACTAAATTCTTTCCTGCTATGCTTTTTGCATACAAGTCTGGAGGAGAAAAAAAAATCGTTCTTATTATGCATGCTCCCAAGATTGCTGAAGGTCTTCTGATAAGCATAAAATAACAGAACAGCTACCATTGTGCTTCACCTAAAGAAAAGAAAAGCATACACATTAATCCAACTTAAAAAATTGACATGGATCCAAAATAGAGGTTGCAGTTTGCAGAAGACATACATCATTGTGAATCTCTCAGATTTCCATCTGATAACTACAACTGGACTTTGTTATGAAAAACAGCACTATTCTTCATAGCAGTTACTTAACCTTGTGAAACTCCAAATTTACAATTGTTAATCTAGAATAATGTTTTAATTTACTCTCAGTGCGAGAGTCAGATTTGCACCCCAATTTAAAAAGTACTCCATAAAGTCAAGCTTTTGTGTTGAACATCTGGTAAATATAATATAGTTAGGAAATTCCAAGAAAGAGATTTTCTTTTTAATTATGAAACTTTATGGATTTAAAATACCTTGCAAATAATAGTCAGGACAGGGTCAAAAAAGAACACAAACAGTAATGAATTTTGAACATACAGGAAACACGATGAGTATCATTCATTTAGAATTTACAAGTTTAGCAAACATATCAAATTAGCAACACCTTTAAATAGCAGATGAATGGGTACATTTTCATTAAAAACCATTCACAATGAGCGAATGAGATAACTTCATCAATATTAATAGAATGTAGTCCTTAATAAGTAGAATGCCTGGACAGCATGTTAGTTGGATGATCCAGCTTTAGCTGTGTAATTGCAAAACCACTTCCATTATTCATAACCTTTTCTAAAGAACATTTTTCAAGTATATGTTTTCTTATGTGTAACTTCATCTCATAGATATCTGACTCCCAAAGGTTAGCAGATTTTTATCTCACCTCCAAGAAGGCACACTTTCATTCTTATCATGGCTTCATTTGCCTAAATTTGTCACGTGGCTGTCGAAATTGTTCAGGACTGCATTTATTGTGCATTTTAGAACCTCTTTGACAAACACTTTAATTTTGTACAGCTCTTGTAAAAAAAAAAAAATCCATAAAATAGTATGATCCACAATTCCAAACAAACTTATTAATAAAAATTTGAATATACATGCATTGCATGTTTGTCAGTTAATTACATAGCAACATTGTCTTGTATACACCTTAATTAAATTAATTATTGATTGCTGCACTTTCCACTGATATTTCATTAACACACAATAACTGTCTCCTTATATCTGGGTGAAGTTTTAATTAATTAAAGTGTGGCTGGAAGTGCAAAGTTAAGGAAACACATTTCACATCAGAATCATTTAAATTCAAGTATCTAGGTAAGAATAAACTTATTAATTACATTTAAAAGGAAGAATTAGCCGTGAAACAAATTTGGCAATTTAAAGTAATTGATTTAATAAAGATAATGACAATTTCTATAGGATTTGAATTTTAAATCTAGTAAGAGTAAGTATGTCTATGTGGCAAAAGTAGGAAGAATTCTTGAAATAGTATTGTTATACTTGTAAGATAATGTCCTTGGTTTATATTAGGCAGACTCTTTCATATGTCATTATGACTGTTTATTTTCATACTGATCAGCTACAAGCTATTTCAATAGGTTGACGTTGTAATTCTCACATGATATGGCAAATAATTCACAGTACTTTTATGTTGTCATTAACTGTCACATTTCTTGAGTTAAATATGAGCCATGTCACTTGAAAGTCAGAAAGCTGCTTCTAAATTTCTCAATTTCATTAGCAATTGATTCAAATCACTTCCATAAAAGAGCCTGGGATTGACATATGAATTGCAGTGGTTCCACAGTTTAGTGATTAATTAAGCAGGCTATCAGGCTCATGTTCAGCTGTTTATTAGTCTTAAAATTCCTGCTTCATTATACAAGGCTTTCTAATTATTACATGTAATTACTGTATTTATCTTTACTGAGTTTTGAAAAAAAAAATTAATTAGTGGAGAAAAAAAGAACAAACTCTTCCTGATCAGAAAAGCAGTAACATCAACAACAATAATGTATACATAGACCTGAAGCAGTGTTAGAACTCTTTGATGTCCACATGTGATGTTCAGGGAGAACACAGTGCAGTGCTACAATTTATGCACAATAGTATGTATTTTGTGCTTGGTTGGATATCCTTCATGATATAATATGTAATTTGAATGTAAACAAGTAAACACAAACACCCTTCTCTTGCCCTTGACAGTAAAGAAAATTGGGGGAAATAATTGAGTTATGCTGAACTACACAAAAGTCATAAACAGAAGATAATATACATCAGAGTAGCTTGATGATTTGATAGCACCTCATTGAATTGAAAATAAGGGCAACTTCTAATTCCTTGAATAATACAGTTTTTGTATTTTATGTAGTTCTTATACACCTGAATTCTTCCAACTTCCCTTTTCTTAAAAGGGTGATAGTGACACAATGACTCATCTAAACTTTGAGCAATTAGTTTCCTTTGTCTCATTTGTTTAAGAAAGTAGCTACAAAAAGAGAGATTCCAGAATTCCACTTTACTAATGCTCAGTTTCAGCAGGCTTCTCCTAGTAATGCCATTGACATTATTAACTCATTTTATATATAGCTTTTATATTTCTCCAGATGTAAACAAAATTGATCTTGTACGTGCCAGCCTCAAGGAAAAGCTTAATCAAAAGTTGCAATTAATGAGCAGGCTCAAATATTTAATCTTCTCTTAATGTTAGTGTTTACGGAACTGCTTTTAATTTAAGGCTGGGTCCTTGTGAAGAAGAAAATTAACCTGCGGTTCTGGGCCGCTTGCAAAGACTTTGCATATGCAACTTTCTCGCTTTTAAGTGCAAGACACAGCTATGCACCAAACATCAGGTGTAGCATGGCTGAAGACAACTTACGGATGCTAAGGATTTGTGTCAAGTTACACACTTACTACTACACTTGCTACTCTGAAAAAATTAAAATCTACTCACCTTAATATGCTGAAATTAAGCACAAATATTTCTCCTCTTTTGTGAAAGATCTAAACAAAGGAAACTGAGCATATAACATGTGGGTCACAGGTGGATTGAGCATTTTCCTATGACAGACTTCTATTAGGGAAGTATGTCAGTTGACAATGGTTTTGGAGTTTTATTTTGGGTTTGGGTTGTTTTTTTTTGTTTTGGTTTGTTTTGGTTTGGTTTTTTTGGTTGGTTGTTTTTGTTCGGGTTTGGGTTTTTTGGGGGGGGGCAGATTGTGTGTGTGGTTTGGTTTGAGTTGGGTTTTTTCTCACCATTTTAAGTTTCTCAATATTTGACATCTATTCAGTTAATTATTCTAAAAAGAAGTTATTGCTTAATGTTTTAAAACAGATGACAACCTCTAGTCTCTGGTTAGTTCTTCTGAAATTAACATGATGAGTATATTAAGTCACACACATGTTCATTATCTGCTGACTGCTGAAACTGCTAGACAATGACTAAAACAATGCTCTGAAGTCTTTACCTGCTAGTTTAAACAGACCTGTGTTCAGCTTCACAGATCACTACAGAAATTAGATAGAAATAGTGGCTTTTACACTAGATGCTGTACAAAGAAGGCAGAGGGAGCGAACTCTTCCACTGAAGGCTGTAGGGTTTAAAATACACAGGCAAAGACCAGTGAATGTGAATGAAGGAAACATGCAAATAAGTGTCTTAATTTCTCCCTCCTTCAAGTGTATTCTCAGAACATCCCAGGAAGCTGGTGAGGTGCTGTTTGTTTTTTGGGGTTTTTTTGTAACATGATCATTTAAGGAATAATCACGTTTTCACATAGGCCAATATAGAACTGTCAGATGATAATTAGGTTCTCTCAATAATCTTGGAGCCAAATTCAAGGTAGTCACCTAGAGGTGAAACACTCTATATGCCATTATGTGTTCACTATTGCATTAATGCTGGAGTGAGATTTATTCCTCTGTATTACTAAGAATCCATAGACCATTAGTATGGTAATGGGACTCAAAGCATAAAAAATGTTAGGATTAAAAAAAAAAAAAAAGTTATCTGCAATTAAAATGATTCCATAAAAGACAAAGTCTTTGCATTCACAGAGCAATCAATGCATCTTAATCTCATGAAAGGCAATATTGCCATTCAAGTTGTAGCTTTATTCAGATGCCACAATAAAAACCCAGGTCCATACTAAGCCCGTCATAAAGCTATAATCTTCATTTTATGAAACTGTACAGTCCAAAGCTGATCTCTTCAAAAGAAATACACAGGGAGATACGGACATTGCATTGCAGGACAGAAGTCCAGAGGTTAAGGAAAGTGGCTGCCGAAACAGACCTATTTAGGATGGCAGTGGCAGAGAGAGCTGAAACAGCACATCCACAACAGCAGGTCTTAGCTGAATCAACAGAACTTATGTTCAGAGTACTATCTGATGAAACCCGATTTTTTTAATCGTTGGAAGTGTGTAAGAGCATAAATCCTAGAGTTTTAGTTTCAGTTGTGCTCATGAATGTGTTAAACACTTTTGAAGACCCCCACCTTGGACTGTCCATTAGCTGTTCTAAAAAACATCATATGTGATGTAGCAAATGTAAGCAAGTTGAATTTCAGCTCTTCATCTCAAGATCTCTGCTTGAGAGAACAAACTGGTTTTGTGGATTATTGAGTTTAAGCTGATGAAGAGCATAGTTACAGTCTCCTATCAGCTTGCAGATCTGAACTGGTAAGTAAGGCTACGCTGAACAGAATATCATTCTATGATCTACTCACAACTGGGAGTCCATGGCAGCAGTGATTTCTCTCTACCAGTTTTGGACCAGAGCTCAAATGGCTACAGTGAACTAGATGTCTCAGCACTTGTGCTCACTTTATTACTACTCCAGTTTCATAGCTGATGCAGCGTTACACATCTCTAGCATTTCATAAACAGTGATGGCACCATAGTCACAGGGGAATAGATTTCCCCATCTGCCGTCATTGCAGCTACTTCAGCAGAACTTTTAAAAGCCTATTATTTTCAAGACATTCATTTAGTGAAATGGAGACATCAAATCAGTGCGTCTTTTCATAGTCAGAAACTGTCAGTAAGACTCTTTTTCTTTTACCTCTTAAGTGAATCCAACATTACTGAGGCCTACTACACTTCATCAATGTTTGGGTGATTTTACAGCCCCAGAGAATACAAAGAAATAAATTTAGGCACTCATAATTTGGAATAACAGTAATTAATTTTGCTTGAAAACAGAATGTAGAAATTCATAGGATTTGAACATTACAAGAAACTACATGTAGTTAGCTTCAGGTGTCAAAACATAATGCCATTGCCTACAAGACTGTAGTTTCCATCAGATACATCCCATGAGAACTAATACAACAGTTCCATTTAATTGGTCTGTATACATTATTCATAGGGCATAGCTTTGTGATAATTCTGGCATTTGTTAGAAAAGAAGAGGCAGCAGGTTTTCTCACTACAGAACACACAATATTGAACAGCAGCATCTTTAAAAACCTGAGCAATTACAGGAGTTCTAATAAAGAAAGAGCTGGCAAATCTTTTAGGAAAAAAATGATAAAGAATGGATGCATTACTTATGGTAAAAACAAACTTCTGAGCAATATCAAGCTTCAGGACCTTCAAGGATTCACATTTATTAGATGCTTGTGCTTCAAAAGGAATACTCACTTAGGCATGAGAATGATGATGCCATCAGCACATCCTCTTTCTTCCCGTATCACTTTTGACCACAGAGAGCTTCAGAGATATTAGGGCATCATAACACCATTGGCTCTACCTATTGCCAGCTGGACAGACTTTGAATTGCTCTAAGAAATATGCAAATAGTGGAGAGGTATCAGAAAAAAGGACTGGGAGATGTTGCATGGCAGATGGCCAGATACGGAAATTATAGTACCATAAAATCCATATAGCCTTGAAAATGCATTTGTAAATTGAGAGAAAGTAAAGATGAAGCAAGTCTGAGACTAGAGACCACTTGTTGGTCCTTGTGTATAAAAACCCTTGAAAATTTTTGTGAATATTTGTTTAAATATTGTATCTCCATATCTTTGAGAAATGACATTCACAAACTGTTACTCCAACTACTGCAAAGTAAATGCTTTTTCCTCTCTTGATAAAAATATCATATTTCAGAGTCCTTTACACAAACTCGCCATTAATATTTTAGCGTATGATTTTACATCTATCATGGTCCTGTGATGTAGCTAGGAAAATGCTAGATTAATGCACACCTGTGTGCCTTATTCAAAGACATTTTAAATAAGTTTGCAACTCACACACAATGATCAAACGCAAGCAAGAACTGGAACACACTTTGGTTGTCATAAATTGAACTGATTGTCATCTAAATGAGAGTTGGATTTATATGAAGGCATTAATAATGAAATACTTTCTGCATTCCAGTATAAACATATATTTAGATCACAGATGGTAATCGTCTTAACTGTTACAGTCAATTGAGTGAATAATGTAATCTATAACAGGATTCACAGACGAAATGGAATTCGTAGTTGTTAATTTTTACTAAGAAGTCAAAGAAGATTTGCATGTTGAAAAAAAATGCAGTAAAAATGACTTCTTGTATTTCATCTCTATATTAATTCGTGTTCATATAATAAAACAAAAAAACGTGCTTGGTTTCAATAGGAGAAGGGGATAAGGAGAAGTAATTCGACATCAGAGGGTGCATCAAGAGTTATGACATACACATTCTCACCAGTGATGTAAAACAGACTTAGCTCTATTTACTGCCACTGTCAGCAAGATCAATAAATAACATTTTCTGTGACACGATGCAATGAATGGCAAGCCACAGAATCAGCAAAGACTCTTTCCCCTTCTTTGATGACATTCTTTACTCTGTGGTAGAACACACAAAAAAGTCTAAAGGCTGCTACATCTCAACAGACAGACAGAGCCAAAGGTAAGTCACCAAACATATTCTCTCATCGCAACAAATTGTAGTGCTGCCAAAACCTGTGAGTAAAACTAAAAGTAGTTAATCTAAGCAAGTATACTCTCAAGAAGTTTAGAATATTAAAACGTATTGAAAGTATTCTCAAAAAGAGACTTTAAGAGTGTCGTCGTAGGCCTAAGCAGGCCAAAATAGGCTTATACATGTCCTGGCTTGCCCAGACATGTTTTTCTGCTCTCCCTCCTTCTGCTATGGGGAGAAGCAACTGCAAGAAAGAGGATAAAGAACCTGGAGCTATTGAGTCTAAGGACCCTGGCTTGCCCAGACTTGTTTTCCTCCTGTTTACATCCTGTGGTGAACAAGGTACATACACTTGGCTTGTGTCTGCCTTGTGCAAGGCCTATGTTCTGTCCTATAAAGAGTAAAGAAAGCCTATGGCTTCACTTAAGATGGTCAAGCTTGACTAACTAGCATTCTGATTGGCTGTTCTGTGTCCAAAGGCCCTTTAGTCTTGGGATGTATTGATAAAAGGAGATGAACAGGTGACACAATGTGCTCTGCTGTTCTATTCATGCTTGCTGCTTGCTACTGCCTGGAAACTGCCTGCCTCGAGTTTACCAGGAACAGGCTCTAAATGCCTCCATGTGATCAACCTGCATAGCCAGTGTGACGTCGTGCCAACATTGCACATCACAAGACACCCTGCCTGCACCTGAAAGTCTCCTGCCAAGACAGGAAGTCCTGAGGAGATCATCCAGAGGAGATCAGGAGATCAGGACCAGGTCAGAGATTGCTGCCTCCTGTCCCCAGCAGCCTGGGAAGAACCAGAAGTCTCGGTGGATGATAAGACAGTAGCAGAATTCCCTGAAAGCGTTTGGGTACTGTCTGAAGCTGTAGCTAGCCCCACAATTCAGAAGATAATTTTGCGAGTAAATACTTAAAGCCTTTTGTAATTCACCATTGCCTTCTGCCATAAGCAGAAAGGAGCTCCTTGAGCGGTACAATCAACTGCAAGTGGTGTATTAACTGCAGGAACCTTCTCTTCCAGTTCAATGGAGTTCAATTAATGATATATATTTTTGCTAGTTATTTCCAGGTCCTATGTTATTATCTTTATAAAGTTTTCATGACCGTGCGAAGAACTGATTATTATTAAAATTAGTGGTTGGGGTGCTGAGAGTTCTGAATATTGACTATTAATAAACAATATTAAATCTTTGAAAATCATATCTCGCATCAATTAATTACCCCTCCATTACAAAGAGAGATCAGAAAACAGCATACTTCTTTGTTCAAAGCTCTACTTACTTAAACAAGCAATTCAATAGCAAACATAGCAACAAACCATACTGAAGTCACAAAGGAAGTAGAACAATGTGGCAACGACATATTTAAATTAATAAATCAAATAGTATTATTTAGACATATTACTACAGGAGAAAAAAACCCACCCACAATCCTTACCATATACAGAATATGATCTAATAACTTAGAAGGAATTTTGCAAAAGAATGGAATAAGAACACACAAAACCACTGCAATTTCTCAAAAGTATGCAAAAAAAGGCAGCAACACAAAAAGAAACCAAAAGAATTCAAACTTTATCTTGAGTTTGATGTGCCTATTCACAGTGACACAAGTAAGGAAAGCCAAGCCAGGAATTCTGCCACAAGAATTACACTGGCTCTTGATTTCAAAAGGAGTTACAGCAGACTCTTAGAAACCTAAAAAGGTTATTCTACCAAGAATACTTTCAGATCTCCTGCTTGAAGAATCAAAGGTAGCATATATAAAAGAATGTACTTCCCTACTTTGAATGTCCTGTGGACATTCTGCTAAAACCCAAATACATTGTCACCTGACCCCATCACCTAGGATCCTGAGCTACGTCATGGCCACCGTGTATGCGAGCATCCACCACAGCAAAACTGCTGTTTCATGAGTGCACTTCCATTTACTTTCTGGACACATGCCAGTACAACCATAGCTTAGGACTAAATAACCAAATTCAAGAAAGGACTGAAGACTGGTGTCCTGCTGAAAGAACAGTGTATTCACCCTTGAGGAGCAGTGTCATAAACGTACGAGCTAAACTATAGTCCAGATTCTGGATACAAACTCCTATGTAATCTTGTGTAATTAAATACAGCTTGTGCTGTCCTTCATAAGCAAAAATGTAACTAGGGGAAAATATAAAGTGTACTAAATGAATCAAAACCTTAATGAACCAAAAGGGGCATAATTTTGAACAGAGGCAAAAACAAAGCTCTGTAAAATAACTTCTTTTTTTTTTTTTTCCTTGCCATTCAATGGTACAGTACATAGCCAAAAGACACAGGGAGAGCTAGAACTTTTCCCCATGGCTGCCTAAAATGGTTTCCCACTGCAGCATTAATCATGGGAGGTCTAGTATAGCCACAAAACCCAAGTATTTCTATCCTCTCTCAAAAAAAAAAAAAAAAAAAAAAAGGGCAAAAAAGCAAACAAACAAAACCCCCAAATCACTATCCAACTCCCCTTAGCTAAACAAATGCTTGAAGTGTGCCAGAAAAGTTACATTTCCAATAAAATATTCAGAGGAATAGTTGCTAGTATTCTTGCTCTCCCAGAGCTCCACCTAACTGCTAACAGATTTATACTTTCCCTATTGCCTTCAACACAAATGTATTTGGGAAATTTTTATATTTTTTTTCTGTGACTACTAAATGGAGTGCAAATAACATGGTATTATAATAAAAAAAATCTAAATAAATTATATGGAAGAGACTCCTAGTTACTTCGCTTACAAAATTTGGATAGCTACAGGATGTGAGTATAAACAGCAAAAATGAAAACACAATATTTGGTATCCTGCTATGAGGAACAATAGGAATTATCATAAAAGAAAACCCAACTAATTTAGATACTTTGTGTACAACACACAGCTGGAATGATCTTTATACCTTATATATTGTGAAATATTGATAAAAACTTTAATTTTGGTGTAAGGAATTTACTAGCTAGGAAATTGCTAGTTACTAGACTAGCAATTGGAACTATTGTTTGAGAAAGTGGAAATATCTGCTTCAGTAATCAAGTGCATCCTCATCAGAAGAAACTTGAAATCTAGTGACTATTGACTAGTGACTATCACAGTATCACAGTATCACAGTATCACAGTATCAGCAAGGTTGGAAGAGACCTCAAAGATCATCAAGTCCAACCCATTACCACAGACCTCAAGACTAGACCATGGCACCAACTATCCCACAAGATGGATTTATTTTGGAAAACCTCTGCTGCCTTTTCTGTGACTTCATACGCTGAATATTCTGGCCCAGTGAAATTATGTACTGCAGACAAAAATAATAAATGTCCACTGAAATTACAATAAGTAGCCCGCTGTCATGCCAGTAAAAATTTACTCATCATTCTACACTCATGTCAGTCTGGTTTGAATTGTACAAACCCAGCTTCTAACAGTCTGAGTGCAGATACGGTCCAGTATATCTCATCATAAACAGAAACAACTTAGTATCCAGCGGTCCATTTTCCATTCTCATTATTTTCATAGTGGCACAAAATCTGGCACATGCCTTAAAAGGATGCCAGAGGAGATGGAACAGCCCCATGAATATTTTGCTTCACAGTCTTCTAAGACCATTCTAAAGCATAACAGAACTTTACAGCAGCTGAGACATGGCAAGTGAGACATACAATCAATATAAGAGATGATTCATGCCTGAAAAAAACCCAAACAAACCCACAAAAAAGAACTCCCCAAAAACCAACCGAAAAACCCCAAACCCAAACAAAAACATACACACAAACAAAAAACACAAACAACCCAAACAACAAAAAATTCCCAACTCCTTCCCCCTAACCAACAAAAAATGCAAATAAAACAAAACAACCCCCCAAAACCCCCCACAAAATCTTTTTATACCTTTGAAAGAAATATTTGCAGTTTATGTTCACCTGAGACAAGTTCACAGCTTGATTGACTCACTCAGTTTCAAGGCGGCAGCTGGTGTACTTGCAGTTTGTTTTACTCTGTGTATAGTGTCAAGTTATTGTTTTGCCAGCCTAGTCTGAAAGTTCACACTTTGCATCTAATAATATCAAGTGCTTCAACAGAGCTTTTTTAAATATAATTTTTAAACTGTAGCAACGGCAAGACTGTATGAAGGGTAGAAATACCACAACAGAATGAGGAAGCTTAATGAGAAATTTTGTCTTACTGTTTTCTCAGACCTTCCCTCTTCTCAGCCCATCTAACCAGAAGTATTAGTTGTTAGCTTTTAGAGATAATTTATGAAATATAGTGATCTAAAAGATTAGTCCTTAGTTGTCATGACCTTGTCTTTCCATACAGCACTAGTCATACAAACACTGGCTTTAAAGTTTCAGCAGCAATCTGGTGGCTACACATCTGTGTTTTCTGGAGAAACATAAGAAAGAACTCTCCAAGAACGGACTCAATGAGTAAAACAAGAGAGTTTATACATTATCTGGTTAAAATGTGTTTAGATTATGACGAAGTCCTTCAATATACTAGAGTATAACCATGTAATCTTGAAGTCCCAAAGCCAGTCTTGCCCCTCTGAGTATCAGACTCTAATGAGCAACCACCATGACAGCCTACCAGGAAAAGGTTGGAAGTATGTAGAATACAGTTATATTGATATTCAGACGTGGATTTTAATCTCTAAATATTTTGCATAACTCACCAACAGTTGTGTGTTCTGCTCATAGGAAAAACAAAACAAAACAAAAAAAACACTAACAAAAAACCAACCAACCAAAAAACCCAAAACAAAAAAAACCCCACCAACCCACAGAATAAAGAGGGATCCTTGAAAAGGATAAAGTTTAAATTAAAATTAAAAAAGGCTAACATTCTAGAGAAAAATTTGTCACACAAAATTTTCACTTTCATCATGTAAAACATTAGAACTTGATTTGATTACAGAGGGATCTTTTAAGGTGACAGTGGATGGTTAGCAGTTGAATAGAGATTTCAAAAGGATTGCATCAAAAAGATTGATAAATGTTCATTAGATATTGCATATTTATTAAAAGGAAACACAAACAAGTTGTCTCAAGAACAAGCTATTGTTAGGGGTTGTCACTGTAGCTCGACAGATAGGAAAGGCCTCCAAAATGCTTTTACTTTTGAAGTCTCACATGAGCGTTCGGGAAATGCTTCTTCCAAATGTAAACCCTTCTACTTCAGCTCTTAAGACCAAGGCAAACTTTAGTAGGCAGACAAGCAAAAAAAGAAAAGGAGTTGATTACACTGCTAATTTCACTATCATTAAGTGCAATTTTGGCTATGCACAGCACCTCTCTTGGCTAAATCAAGTTTCTGATGCCATATAGGTATTCTTCAATTGTACTGAACTATTACTTTGAAGTATTTCTCAGTTTAAAGTGATACAACAATCTCACATTCACTCAGACTTACAATTTGAATTGCAGGTTATACAATATGGATATAGCAGGCAACATACTGTCTACTAGGAGTTTTACAGTGAATAATTTCTGAAGTCTGTAATTTTAATATTTATTTGAGTTCTACATAATCTACTTGAACGTAGTACATATTCTTGTTTTTTGCTGTCTGACTTCACTGTATAGAAATACATTTTATTTTGTACATGAAATATGTATATATCTCACACATAAATACATTTCTAAATGCATAAGATTAACTCTTACAGAAACTTAAAATATAGAACAATATAAATATTTATTTATGCCTGGTTATTTAAAGTTGACAATCTAAGGCTGTATTTTTACTAAGCAAGTAAGTGTGTGTGACATAAGAGAATAGCAGGTTTATTTGGATCCTGAAAGGAAGAATTTATATTTTCTGTTTCATGTAACAAGTGACTGTCTGTATATTAGGCTGAATGCATAAGTTAAAGGAGACAGTTATTTTTGTCTCAGTGAGACAACTTCTTCTGTGTAACAGAACCAAGCGCTCTTCTGCACCTTTAATGTTAAACAATGAAGACAGTGCTTCCTTAAAGCCCCAGACCCTGTCTAATTCCAGATCTTACTCATTGCAAGATACATTTGCTAAGTAATGTCAAACTATTGCTATCCAAAATTTTCATTGTCATGATCAAGGACTCTGAAGTTCCAAGCAAACAAAGGCTCAGAATCTGAGCTCGGCAAATACTTTCTAAGATAGAATTAATTTTGTAAACTTAGTCTGGCTCAAGTAAAGAGCAGACCCTAAGCCAATGAATTTTCTTAATATGAAGACAGCATTTCCCACATTAAGAATGACCCCAGAGGTCACCAAGAAATAACTATAAATGCAAATACAGGAACACATATTCTGTCTCTCAAGAACAGTTCTTCTCACAAGATTCTGGGACATTCTATAGTTTTGAAGGGTTTGTTCCTTTTCACAGAAAGGGAAATGTAATCTTAAAAAATGTTTGAATTTAGTAGAACTTTTCAAACAGTTAATCAGTGAGAAAAAACTTTGAACTTTGTGGTCTTGGATCCAAATGACTTTACTAGAAAACCTTCCTAGCCTGTGTTCTGATAAATAAATTTATATAAAAACTGTAAATTTTGCATGTCTTTCTCAATGGAGATTGTCACAAAAAGCATTCAGCACATTGTACCTGCAATGAAGTGCTAAGAAAAGATACCCTGCCAAGGAAAGTAGAAATATTGATGACTGATCATATGAAAACTGATTGCATGGTGCAGGAAATACTACTCATTTTTTGTTGGTTTTTTTTTTTTTTTTTTTTTTCAAATATTGTAAAATCCATTTCGTTATTCATTAGGTTAAATGGGAAAGTCAATAAGACATAACTGTCAATAATCCAAACTATTGGTTGATGTCTGATTATCTAATGGGTTGAAGAGAATTGTAGGTGTTACTTCAGCTGGGCACTCATTTCAACATCTCATTCAGATATCTTTAAATAAAATAGGTCCTAAGCCAGGGTAGCCTTTCAACATGTAAGATGAAGAGGGAAGAATAATACAGAAAGAATTAATAACTTTCAAATCAACCCCCCTTTTCATTAAGTGCTACTTCTATAACACCATGCTTTCATTCACAACTCATGGCCATTAGCTAAGAGCTTGTCTTCTCAACATGGTTCCAAAGAGCATTTCCCAATTACTAAGCTGTGTATGAAAGATGATCCTTCACGTCAAAATTCTGGGGATTTTCTTTTCTTCTCATCAAAAATCAGTGTACTGGAAATTGCTTAAATTTGTCCTAGTTTAAGGGAACCCACTCCAAAATCAAGCCTCCCACACAAAGATCAGGAGGGAAAGTAACACAAAAATCCCTGGGTTGAGATAAGGAGTTTAATGGAATGATACACAATTATCTTAGTTTATTTTGCAAGAAAGCTCAGCAAAATCAGCAGCAGAAGCCAGTGCTAAAATGACACACACACAAACACCCCACCCCTGCAAGCCTACAGACAGCCCAGTGGAAAAGACCAACACCCCAAAACTCTCACAGGAAGTCTCTCATGGTACAATCTGAACTACACTTTGGGTCAGGCAGCGCTTCCATTTTAACACTGGCATGACTTCAGCAGGGCATTAAATACTCATAAGTAGATTCAGTTGGTTAAACCCACTACAGCAACCACTTCTGTTGCAGCTTAATCATTAGATGTAGCCTGCAAGAGAGGCTGCTGTACTAACTTTTCCAAGAAATCAGCTATCATGTTGTACAGACTAACCTGTTAGAATGATTTGCTTCACATCGGTGGCTTCTTTTCACTCTTTTTTTTTTTTCTTCTCTAAATTAGTGGTGGAATCATGCTTCTTTTGGCCTGTTCCAAAATGTGATATGCTAAATCGCTAATTCCTAGAGACAGTAAAGATCACACACTCATATACAAAACGCAAGAATGAAATGGCTGAGAAAAATGTGTGCACTGAACAAGGCAGAATTCAGAATCATAAGGTACAAGATGTGCCTTCCACTTGGCATAAGCGAGAAGGAAAGCTTAAAGCTTTCCTTTAGTCTTAAAGTTGTAAGGAAATAGGGAAAAAAAATATCAGTTATAGGCTTCTACACTTTCAACGTGATCCAGTAGAAGTTCCATACATCATCTAGCTCCTTCCCAAAGTACTGTTTTTCTTTGATGGCTATACATGTCTCAAGTATGAAGGGTTGGGTTTCCGTCCACCATGATTTTCATATTTCTTTCTTCAATCAGAAGCATCCTAAACTACTAGCAAGCTACTGAACAGTGGCACTTTCTTCCTTCAATGTATAGCAGCTATCTGAGCCCCATAAAATATCCAGACAAAGTAGGAAAGTGCCCTAAACACCCATAGCCCTCTGATCCTTATTGGCCAGGTTATGCAGAACTAGTTGCAAATTATGTAATCAGAACAATCAGCAACTTGTATTACTGAGGTGGAACGTACTTCATTGAAATATTCAGTGGCTTCTATCAGTGTCACACATCACAGCATTAATGGAATCTAGATGCAACAATATTAGTTTCCATGACAGTGCAGCACATGCGCTCAGCAGCACCTCCCTGGGTAAACAGTAATCCTTCAGAAAAACAAGAAGGTCATTACAGCAACTTGTCAAATCAATGCAGAGAGTGTCTGAGCTGATTAAGGCATCTTCTCTCAGCTCTGACACGGTGTCAATAGTACTGGGCCACTAGTGTTCAGTCAGATGACTGAAGTGAAATGCCCATCAGTCAGGGAGCTGAGGTGGACTAATGATTCCCTGTGCTGCCTATTAGAACTACATGACAACTCAATCCTGTTTGCTAAAAAAAAAAAAAAAAAGAAAAAAAAAAAAGAAAAAAGTGACCTTGTTGCTTTGTTTGAAGCTGAATTAAATTGACAACAGCAGCTAATCTTTACCTAGGGCGATTAACAGAATTAAAGTACAACAACAAAGGCACACAAGGTTTTATGGTTTATATTCTTAGTTTGATAATGCTTGCAATCTACTAGAGTCTTTTCAATCAAGAACAATGTAAATATGTATTCCAAGTTAAGCTATGTTTGAATGGATCTGAATTAATTTATTTGTAACAGGACACTAAGTGAGTAAATGTGCAGAGACGAAGTATGGTGCAAATACAGTAATAATCAGACAGTGCTGGGGTTTTTTTGTTTGCTTGGGTTTTGAAAGTGAAGGAAATGTGTTCAAAGGAAAAAGAACTATTGTAAACCTGCCAGCCTACACGTGTGGGTGCTACTACAGGTAGGAAGAGTATATATGCAACACAAATGTTAAAGATGCCTTAGCTTTTAGTCTAAATACATCCCCCAAATACAAGGCACCATATGTATCTTATTATTTTATAGCTATCACAAAATTGTTAACAAATAGTGAATATAAAGCAAACATGTATAACTATGTAGGTATACATGCTTTTTCACCTGAGGCTATTCTAAACGGACGAGCTTGATGAAAGTCTTCATGTTCGCATCATGTTTCTCAGCAGTTTATCAGTTTACATTACTGACCTACTCAATCAAAAGGAAAACAGAAGTTATGAGGAGAAAAGAATTCTGGGCAGAAAGCTTTATGTAAGTTAAAGACAAAATGTGAGCTGTTGGTAAAACTGAGAGATTATCTTTGTTCTGCATGCGCATACTGCTTTAAAGGTATATTTTTAAACACAACATTGGCAACAGAGCTAAGTTGACTTTGGCCAGTTAAATTTTTGAGAAATATTGTGTCAGACCAGGGAGCTTGAGCTGCAGATTGCACTGAGGAAAAGGATGAAGCGGCTCAAATTCTTTTCACTGGAGCCTCAAACCTCAGCAAAGCCAGTTAATTGATGTTGGTTGACTTTGAAAGAAATCCTCATTCCAAGAACATTTTTTTTTTCCTCAGGCAATGTGAATGAGAATAGAACAGCATTAAAAGCTATAGAAAATCTACTATAAACATATGACACAAAGCCTGTACAAAACCTGCTGCAGAGTAGTAACCATGATGAGGGCAAAGGGAACTTATGTTTACGAAGAAATAAATCATTGGAAGGAGTAAATAGCTCAAGGGACTGGTACTGAGTTTGAAAGCTTTTCACCTCTTAGTATCAAACTCAAATCTAGCCCCAAGCCATAGCTATTGAAGGTCATTATCATCCAGTCTGTTCAATATTGTGAAAAAAGCCCACTTCTCACTGGACAAGGAGTCACATTTCAAAGACAGAAGCATTTCTGAGGTTCATCAGAACCCATAATTTCGGTTTCAGTATAGAGCACTTTATCAGCTGCTGAGCATCATGCCCTCCAGCGGCTGACAGATCAGACAAGAAAAGTTTGCAGTGCTGCCACAATGCTGGTCGTGCTGCATGTGACAGGACTTTTATTGCTGTGTCTCAAATCTAGCAGGCTTTCAACTGCACAATTTAGAAAATACAGAATACATTTCAATTTTTCAGTGCTTGGTTCTGATTTTATTCAACAGGCAGTGAAAATTTTAAACAGCTGCTCCCTCACACAACCCCAAATAGGAAAAGACAACATTTTAAGAGTGAATTCCCAGTAACATCTGCAGTGAGAGAAAGCCATAGACAGGAAATATACAGAAACCTTAGGCTTCCTTCTGAAGTTCTCATTTTGTGCTCTAAAGAAGTTGTTAGTGGCATATCATATGCAGTTACATGTGCAGTGTTTTCATTCTTTCAACATCAGGTTTTATGACGCATTTTTCTCTACACCAGTTGACAATTGCACTTTTACCTTGATTAGTTTATGTTGCACAAAGGGTTCACATCAGTGCTCATAATTTGACATAATGAGGTAAAACACATACACATCAGTAAGCCTGTGCAGTTTGCTTTTAGACCAAGTCAAAATTTGATACCAATTTACCATTGTGGCATAAAATTACAGACAATCATATATTATTATTCAGATATATTTTGATTTAAAGCTTTGCATTAAAAATTCTCTGGGTAGAATCATAGATATTTACAGATATACTGTCCATAGTATTCCAGCATGCCCTGCTGAGTTGGACCATGTAGAGCTAACACTCTTCCTTATGTCCCTGGTGGCAGTCTGTGTAACAGGTACTAGATCTATACAACCCAAAATCAAAAAGTATTAAAGCCTTTCACTGGGGAATGATTCAGTTGTTGGTTGTTAATCAACCTGACCATCTTTCACTAGTCTTGAATTACTTTCTAATCTGACAGTGCATGCACACATGAGAAAGAATACTGGGGAAAGACAGAGTTTTATATATTAATTCTGAAATGTGACTCGATATGATGATGGAAACTTAACATCGTTAGCCAAAAAATAATGAGATAAAATGATCTATTTCTACATGCAAATTGAAGCTGACATGATGGTAGACCACTCTAAAAGGAAAAGAAAAACAATAAGTGAAAGGGAAACAAATGAAAATTCCAACAACTGATTTTCTTAATTTTAAGTGATATTTTCCCATTAAGCATTAGGTCCTAGAAGACAGAAACTTTTATTTGTGATAATACACATATCTTGAAAAATGAAGAAGAGGCATTCTTTCAGGTTTCTAATAAGCATAGATAACATCAAAATTGAGCCATTTCCTGACTGTTAGGCAGGAACTTTTATGGGTAGTTCATAACCATCAGTGATGACAATTACTGTCTCTATGAGGAGACAATATTCTAATTCTAATTCGCATGGTGCCCTCACCAAGTAGGCTTAGGCAGAAAAGAAAGATATTTTTCCTGACATTTGTGTATAAAATAAAGGTTACAATCACTGCTAAACTATATCATCATAGATAAAAAAATTAAAAAATCCTAAAAACAAACAAGCAAACAAAAAAAGCTATCAGAGAAGAATCCTGTGAATAACATGTCTCAGCATGATGCTTTACATATGTCTATTTAAAGGTCTTGTTCAAGTAGTGAACAAAAAATAAAAATCTGTAGCACATAATTCTTCCAGAGTCATAACTGATACTTCAATGGTGACATCCTATTCTACTAAAAGCCTAAATCTAGAATTAGTAGTTTTTCAGTGTAAAGCAAAAGTGTTGAATTTTGAAGGCAGAACTTGAGCATATTAATATACAATTTCTTCAACAGTTTGAATTAACTTTGGAAATTTACATACTCTTATTTAAAGTTCATTTTGAGCTTATTCTTTTTTCAGAGATCCCAAATCACACATGCAATTTTGTACTCTAAAGTCACAGAACAAGTTCTTTAAAAAAAAGTTTCTTCATAAGTGTGTATGGAAACATTTAATAATTCCTTTTAGCAGGGTTCCCCACAATGAAAGGAATAGAATCCAGAAAAAAAAAAATAATTTTTTTGTTTTTCTCTTGAAGTAGGTTACAATTTTTTAAATTGTAGAGTATCCACCACTAACTGACTGTCCATTCAAAAACAAGGAAAGATGTACCTGAATAATTAGTTGTTATTATTAAAATATTGTCAGCTGTGTGGTCTGACATCCAACATGGAACTCAGTCAGCATTGAAACTCCACATAGTGCCAGGTTTCTTCCTGAAAGTATGGCTGAGAATCTGGTTTCATGAGTTCTTTGGAGCACAAATTCAAATATAAGCGTAATGGAAACAGAATATAAGCTACATTCTATGTGGACAGTGAGAGAAAGGATTGCTGGAAATGAAGATGAACCCATGAGCTTATGAAAAGTGATGACAAGAGTAACACTTGACACTCATAAAGAGTCTTTGGGCTGTTACAGACATTGAAGAAAGAAGAGCTGTTTAAATGGAGACTCAAATTTCTGTGAATCTTCAGCAGTTTAGTTAAACACAGCAGAGAAATTACAGACTGGTACTGACAGAAGTGTATTTTATTGGTTAAGTGTGTGCATCTGTGTGATTCTGTGTATGAGGGGCACAATTGCTGTACTAAAAAGATTTACAAATGAAGTCATTCACGACACAGGAATTTTCTGAATATGTCATCTTAGGATGCTGTTGTACAAATTTCACTCTCCATAATAAATCCTCATATGCTCCCACAGGATACAACAGATAGACATGTTCATGTCCATGAAATTGTGTAACCCAATGGGAATCATAACAGAAAACTTGTTAAGCATCAGCAAGGTTTTGAATGACTGTAATTAAGTAACCTACTTCTCGCCTTGTGTTCTACCATGACAGCTGAGGTCAGCTGCAACACTCGAGTCCCTAAACATAAATGTCAGGGGATGTTGACAGGAAATTCTCAGCAAAGGCCCTTCACCTCTGCAATTCAATTCTTTTATTATAACGCTGACAGAGCCCAGGTCAGTTGACAATCAAAATGTAGAGCAAGGCCTCTTTCATAATACTCCCAAACAGATCCATAAATTCTCCTTTTGATATTGTGTTATGGCTAATTAGTTAAGCACACTAAATGAAATAATGAATAATATTCTGATTCCCTATATTTTTAAAATTAATATTCTGGCTAGAAACATGCTTTCTGTGTTGGGGTTTTTTTGTTTTGTTTTTTTGTTTTTGTTTTTTTTTTTAGTTAAAAAAAATCACAGAGAAGCTATGTATTAAAGAGTTGAATGGAAGGATGACTGAAAGTGTAACAGACACGCAATGTTTACATTCATAATGAGAAAAGCAAAGATGTAGTAGTGAGGGGTAATTTAGAGAATAATCAAAGTAATATTGTAATGACTACAACCAGTGTATCATGCCTGAAGGAAAATATCCTGAAGGGATATCTTGCCTAGAGGGATATGGTCTATACCACAAAAGCTTGGAGCCATTGAAACCCCTAGAGAAAGATGATAATGGCCTTACATAAAGTATAATTTATTTACAATTTGAGGAAGGCTTCCATCAAGTCCCTAATGACAGGCTTACTAGTTACATTAAAAACTGTGCTGATTCTGATAAAGGCACAAAGTCAATAAAGTAAGCAAAAAGGATCTGCAGCACAAAGACAAAATGAATGCTCTTACTGGCAAGAAGAAATAGAAATCTGGGTAGCAACATGGACTCAAAAAAATCTGTAATAAAAGAACTCACAATACATGATCTCATGGCAGCAGACTGTACTGACTACTCATAAAGAAGCATGGTCTGATGCAGATCTAACAGCTCCTTTATCTTGGAAATATTGAGAGACCACTGAAAATCCATCTCTCTATCATGTTTTAAAAAATTTCTTCTTACTCGTTCCTTGCTTGTGTTCCTAACTGTGAAGAAAGGAAGTTGAAGGGTCATCAAGGAGTAGAAGTTTCTAGATATTTCCCCTGTCTTTCTAAATAAATGAGACATCCCTTGGTAAACATTTAAGAACAAAAGGAGAAATTTTTAAATATAGAAAAAGACAATACACCACATGCAAGGAATGGCAGTAACAGGAAAATGGAAGATTTCTTTTGTCAGATTATCTTCTGTCTTTTAGCTATGTAAATCAGGAGATACTCCATTGAAACCAACCTGGTCATCGTGATCTAAAACTAGTGAATAAAAAGGAAATAACCACCATTAAATCCAGACTCGTAAAAGGTTGCTACAATATGGAAAGAGAAAAAATACCATCTGCTTGACAAAAATTCATAGAATTCATATTAATTTGTGCTTATTTCCTATCACATCACTGCAATACTCCAGACCTTCAAATCCCATCAGTCCTGCAATCAGTTCTCAAAACTTATTCCGGATAAACATGAGCATTTTAAAACCATGCCGTGCTCTCACAAGTGATTCTAGTTCTATGCCATTACTTATTTTTTTTCAATCCTTGTTTAAACATTTATCATGAGATGTTAACAAAGGCCATTAAACAATAATTAACCCCCCAAGAACAAAAATTTAAAAAAACAAAATCAAGAAAACAAAATATGGTGTAAGTACATTGTTTTCAATATGCTATGATTTTATAAATGCACGCAGAATAATTTCAAATGATCTTTGAGGTCTCTTCCAACCTTGGTGATACTGTGATACTGTGATATAGCCAATTCATCTGAATCTATTGACTATTTAAGATGCATAATCTGATAGCTGGATTACTCTGCAGATCACACTTTTGGTTTTCTTGTGGAATTAATTCATTTAACAGATTAATTAAAGAGAACCGTTAAGACTTTCATCCACAGTTTTGTTTTAGTCTCTCACAACTGAATACATTTCGTAACAGTAAAGAAAAACTTCTTCACTTGCTCAGTATACCTTCTGCTGCAAGTTAGTCTCAGGGCCAAAATATCATATTCACTGAATCACCCAATGAATATGTAATTCTTATATACAAAATTGGTGGCATACTCTTATATGCCAGAAGGGTACCCAAGGGCTAAACAGTCCCATGCAGGACTTATAACTAGGTGGTGGGACAGCTTGTATAACTGAAGTGTTAGGATGGAGGGTTACAAACTCTGTAGGAAAAAGAAGCAGAGGACAGGAGGAGGGGGTGTTGCCCTCTACATCATTGACCAGCTGAAGTCCATAGAGCTCCACCTAGGAATGGAGGAGATGATTCAGAGGAGATGGAGCTAGTGACTCAGAATTAAAAGCAGAGCAGGGACAGGTGGAGGTCTGCTATATGCCACCTGACCAGGAAGAAAGAGAGGATGAAGCCTTCTATAGAAAGATAGGAGCAGTCTTGTGTTCATATGCTGGTACTTACTGGGGACTTTAACCACACCAATATCTGTTGAAGGAACAACACAGCAGTGCACAAACAATCTGGGAGGTTCCTGGAATGCAGTGATGACAATATCCTTCTCCATGTGGTTGAGAAGCCAATGAGAAAAGGTGTAATGCTGGATCTTGTTTTCACCGACAAGGGGGGACTGATGGGGAACATGAAGCTCAAGGGCAGCCTTGGCTGCAGTGATCATGAAATAGTGGAGTTTGGAGTCTTTAGGACAACAAGGAGGGTGAACACCAGTCTCACTACCCTGGACCTCAAAAGAACAGACTTTGGTCTCTTTAGAGATTTGCTAGGGAAAGTACAGTGGGATAAAGCCCTAGAAGGGAGAGGGGCCTAAGAAAGTTTGTTAATACTCAAGAATTTAAGACGCTGCACTCCTTATGTAGATGTCTGCTCTCATGAGACCCCACCTGGAGTACCATGTACAGTTCTGAAGCCCCCAACACAAGAAGGACATTGAACTGTTGGAGAGAGTCCAAAGGAGGGCCACAAAGATGATCAGAGGGCTGGAGCGCCTCTGCTATGAGGACAGGCTACGAGAGTTGGGGCTCTTCAGTCTGGAGAAGAGAAGGCTTTGAGGAGACCTTGTAGCAGCCTTCCAGTATCTGAAGGGGGCCTGTGAGAGGGATTATTTACAAGGTCTTGCAATGACAAGGGGTAATGGGTTTAAACTGGCAGAGGGGAGATATAAACTGGATGTTAGGAAGAAGTTCTTTACAGTGAGGGTGGCGAAACACTGGCACAGGTTGCCCAGAGAGGTTGTGGATGGTCCCTCCCTGGAGGTGTTCAAGGCCAGGTTGGATGAGGCCTTGAGCAACCTGTTCTAATGGGAGGTGTTCCTGTCTATGGTGGGAGGTTGGAACTAGATGATCTTTGATGTCCTTTCCAACCTAACTCTTTCTATGACTCTATGTGTATATCTTTATGAAGATACATATATTCCTTATAGAGATGCTTATCTCCGAGTCAGACACTTTCTCTTCTGAGTTTCCTATACCATCATCTTCCCACTCCATAAGTTATCTGCTATAGGTGCCATAACAAAATTCTTAACATTTTCCATGCATTCAATATAGTATTTAAAGATCTCATCTAAGGCTTTCTATACTGGTCTAAGAAGAAGAAACTTAAGGATTAATAAATAACTAGCACACAGCAATCCTATCTATGACTTTAGTTTAGTTCCTCAAAAATATATACAGGACCTGAAAACTAAACTTAAGCTATTCAGATGTCTACACACTGAATTTTTTTCATTAAGCAGTCAGTAAGTTCTTGGTAGAGAAATGTCAAAGGAGTAGAATGGGTTAAAGAATAGAAAATAGTGGCTGTATAGCAGGAGCTCTACCAATTGGTCTCTATAGGGAAAGTGTCATAGCAAAGTTACTTTTTCAAGAAGGATTTAGTAATGAAACAAGAGGAGAAGCATCAGTTCTGAGTTATAAGCAGGACTGAAACTTTAAAAGGAAGACCAAAGAAGACAAAAGAATTTGTTCACTGGTAAAGATGGAAAAATCCACCTTGATTCTAAAATTAAGAATATGAACAGCATAAATGAGATTGGGGTTTCTGGAGGAAAGAGATATAAATGAAATATTGACTTCTTATGGTAGTAGAAAAAGACATAACACAATCAGATAGTCTAGCAAGTCTGTGAGCATACGTAAGAACTTAATTCACGTGAATGTACTCTTTGGGAGCAGTAAGACAGCGCAAAACAAGGGAGAGATTTATTTGAAATGGCAAAAATTGAGAATAAGAAATACTGTAATCTGGATCATTCATCACAACATAATTGTTGTTTTCCATTCAGTGGCAAAGTATGGCTTTCCAAAGGCTCACTGTTTCACAAGGATAGCTCTGATGATGAGTGATAGTCCTGGTGTCTTAGCAAGAAGCTTTAAAACCCTATTTTTCTCCCTTTGCCTTCCTCCCTTGCTATGCCATGTTGCCGGTTATAAAAGCTTGGCATAATCCCCAGAGTTTATAGACAAAGTACATTAGACTTAAGGAGGACAAGGCAGACATTGGCTTTGGCAGCTTGCATGAACTGATGAAGAGCAGCAGCAAACTCCCTCAATGGACCAAGAGAATAGTGATTCAGAAAGTACTAAAATAACCAATATGAGTTACAAATTCACCATGCTGGTATGTAAAAAGCATACACAACAGTAATATAGACTTTGACTAGAAAATAAATATTTTCAGGTTTTTTCTTGCTTTGCATTAACTGTACACATTCCTGCAAACTTATCCCAAAGTCAATTAATGCTTAAAAATCTGAGGCTAATAAAAAAACTGCAACTGTTCTTTTTCTTTTTATAGTTATATAATGAAACGGTATACAAAGGAAGAGGAATTGAATTCAGGCATTTGGGATTCTGCCTTTGATACACTCTGGAACTGAAATCTCATCAGGAAAGTAGCACACAATTAAAACAGCTTTCTTTTCCACTGATTCATTCACATTAAGTATGACAAGTTATATACAGCAGAAAGATCTCAGCCTAGATTAGCAATAACATATTTTCACAATAGCAATGAGAGGAAAAGGCACACATTAAAACACAGTGTCAGCAAGCAGAGTCAGCTCTGAAAAAAGCCCCTGCCTTCAGACAGTAAAATAAAGCTGTAAGCCCACACAAATAAACACTCGCTTTAAAATTTCTCATCCTTCTAGTAACAGAGCTTTCTCTTCAGCATAGTTATGAAACTTCTTCTATACTCTTGAACGTTGGCCATGATGTTGCTAAAATCTAATAATATCTAAAACAGAGAGTTTACTAGATTCATCACAGTTTGATGCCAAGAATGAAATCCACATAATTATTTTCTACCAGTATGTGTGTGTGCATTTTCTCTGCCACGCTACACTGTATACCACAGCTAGTGAATATATAGTGTATTCAAAGGTCTTCAGTAAGACATTACATAAATACTAGATAAAAACAAACTCCTTGGAAGTGGGAAAAAAAAAACAAAACAAAGCAAAACCAAAATCAACAAAAAAACTTTAGACAATACCACCACAAAACAACAAACAATAAAACCAAACCAAATAAACAACCTGCGCCCCCTCTCCCAAAAAAAAAAACCAAATAAAACACCCAAGACCATTTTTAAAAAATCCTTCTGACTAAGGGAAGTTCGAGTTAAGAAAATTAGCCCATTCTGATTATATGAGCGAACTAGCATTGACAATGCAATGCAAAGCAAGAGCTTCACTGAACTATGAAAAAAAGAGTCTGGCAACCCATAATTTAAAACAATAAAAATAAAAATAATAAAAAGTCATATATTAACTATTCCTTCATGACTCCCATTTGCATCAAGCAAATTTCTTGAGTTTGATCCTCAGTAGCTTTATTGCCATGCCATGAAGATACCACTTTCTCTTTTGTTTGGGTTTTTGTTTGTTTGTTTCCCCACCTTCCCTCTCCCCCTTCCCCTCCACCCCGGATTCTTAGTCACAGCACTACAAAAGTTTCTTTGCAAATATACTGTGTAAGTGTAAATGGAGGATTCTTTCATTTGAAAAATAACTGCTGAGAGGCATTAATCATGGACCATGCAAACATAAACAGCAATGCCTATCCTGAAGTCCTTACATAACTTAAAAGCAAGTCTCAAAACATAGACGGACATGTATTTGCTTCACCAGTACCTCTTGGATGCAAGTGTGGAGACCAATTAGCTAAATAAATCCCTGGGAAAGACAAGAATTCTTAGTGTGTAAACTGTTGCTTGTTAATGTGCTCAAGTAGTTCAAAATGCCTACAGATTTGTCTGCCTCTGACCTTAAGACAGTCTTAAATCAATTCTACTCCAATACTATGCAGCTCTTCCTGAACAGTGACCCAGAGATTGATTTTAGATCTCTGGAGGTTATCCAGACCGGCCTCATGTTAAATGGCAGCTCTACTGCTTTTCTTTTGGTGGGAATCTCAACAGAAAATGCTTGAAAACAGAAAGAAAAAAAAAGAAAAAAAAGAATCCATTACCTTTTAAAGAATCTTGTAACTTTTCTCTGCATGCCTCCTTTAACATGGCTATGTTGTTGTCCAATGCACACTTCTGCAAACATCCCCAGAGGGCTACTATGCAAGCATACAACTTCATGAGAAGTCTACAACACAGAGTAACTCTGCAGTAATGAATCATTTGTAACTCATTACATGTTATGACAAGCTTGTAGTTTTCTCCATTGTACAACAGATGCAAACCTTTATAGCACTAATCTTCCACAGTGTGCAGCTAGTAAGACAAAACATCAACAAAAAACAATTGCTAAAAGCCTTCAAGCAGATTCTCCAAGCTCCGTTGGTTGTCTGTTCCAGCACTGCACTTCCTTCCTAGTGAAGATGGTTTTCCTAATGATAAAGCAACTTCCAAAGCCACAAGATATGACAACAAGGGGCATTTTATTTACTGAACCTCAGCTGATTGCATTCTGCATTGCTAGTTTTACCATAGATCATACTGATGGGTGAGCTAACAAATAATTGCAACAACTGAAACCAAAGAACAAACGCAGTTTTGAGCAGAACTCCAATGGCTCACTCTGTTTAAATTAGACCTAATGAGAACTTAAAATGTCCACAGTCATCTGTCCCTGTGTCTACAGCTGTGTTATAACCATTGATCTATGGGGCTAAACAGCTATTGATTACCTCGAGAAGTAAGACAGCTACAAGCAAGGGCTGTGAAGCAAGCTGGACTCTTTCCTTACAATGCACCATAACCAGCGGTGGAAAGTAATGTGCCAAAGAAGGTTTCTGGTCATTTATTAATATGAAATCAAACAGTCTGCACTATATAACAGACATTAACTTAGAGTAAACATGTTTTAAACTACAGTGTATTTAACAGGGCAGGTATGGAGGGGACAAGTGAGGCCATGGGAACCACAGCCCTCCTCACTAGTAACGTTGTGTGGCACACAATAGGGCACAATTGTATAATGCTCCTGAATTCACTTTCCCTGGTCCCAGTATGCAGAATACTGTACCCCACTGCACTAAGGTATGGATGTAATGCCCCAATGAAGTCATTATTCACCAACAGCTTTTATAGAGATGGAAATCAAATACTCAAAAGATAGCTAGCTACTCCAGAGCTTCATGTGAAAAATACAGTATTTCATGGGCTAAATAGAAATTTATCTGAGCAAAGCTTAGTGCACTACATCCTTAATAAAGCACTTCAAACTGTTGCTACTATTACACTTCTGAGTTTTCCTTACCCTTAGAGCTCTCAGAACCTAAGTTGGGGACCATTGTCGTTACCTCATTTGCCTTGATTTTATATGTCTCAAAATAATGCAAATAGCAATGTTATCTCATGTTATGCTTTCATGCAGCACAACACTTGCACTGATTTTTGTATTCTTGTCAAAGAGCTATAGGTACTTACAAAGGGCATCCTAGCAAAGGAAGACTACTCAACGTTTTTTAACATTTTAGAATCATAGCATTGTTATTATTGCAAAATACATTTAAGGTCATTGAGTTCAACCATTATCTAGCTCTACCAAATCTGGTGCTAAACCATATCCCTTAGCTCCACATTTATGCATCTTTTAAACAGGGATGGGGATTCAACCACTTCCTCGGGGAACCTATTTCAGTGTTTCAGAACCCTTCCAGTAAAGTTGTTTCTCCTAATATCAAATCTAAACCTACTTTAGTGCAACTTGAGGCCATTTCCACTCCTCCTATTACTTGATACTAGGGAGAAGAATCCAACACCCACCTTGCTACAACCTCATTTGAGGCAGTTGTAGAGAGCTATAAAGTCTCTCCTCAGCTTCCTTTTCTCCTAGTTCCCTCATCCACTCTGCATGAAACCTCTTCTCTTCCCTTTACCAGCTTCCTTGCCCCAAAATGGAACTCAATACTCAAGATGTGGCCTTACCCCATGAAGTTAAATTATAGCTCTTCTAAACTCCACAGGTAAAATTCATTGTTCTTGATTCTCCCCAGGTAATATGTTAATATTAATAATATTTAATAATTATTAATAACAATATTTTAAATAAATTTTAAACCAGCACACTGTAATAGCTGACATCTCAGATTTGCAAATTCTGCTTAACCAACCTAGTGGCTTTCTATGATGAAGGGACCATGTCAGTGGATAACAGACTACCTATGGATGTGATTGATCTGGACTTCTTCTGCAAGGCCTTTGATACAGTCTCCCACAATATCCTATTTGCTAAGTTAGAGAGATATGGATTTGATGGGTGGACTATTCAGTGAATAAGACAATGGCTGGATGGTCGTATCCAGAGGGTGGTGCCCAATAGCTTGAAGTACATACAGAGAGCAATGACAAGCAGTATCCCTCAGGGGATTGGAACCTGTACTGTTTAATATATGTATCAACAATATAGACAGTGGATTTGAGTGCACCATCAGCAAGTTTGTGGATGACACCAAGCTGAGTGGCACTGTCGATATGTCAAAGGGATGGGATGTCATCCAGAGTGACCTGGACAAGCTGGACAGATGGGTCCAGATGAACCTCATGAGACTCAACAAAAGCAAATGCAGGGTTCTGTACCTGGGCCAGAGCAATCCTCATTATCGCTACAAGCTGGAGGATGAGGTGATAGAAAGCATTCCTGTGGAAAGGGACTTGGGGGTGCTGGTGGATGAGAAGCTGGACATGAGCAGACAGTGTGTGCTTGCAGCCCAGAAGGCAAATCTCATCCTGGGCTGCAGCAAAAGATACATTGCCAGCGGATCCAGAGAGGTGATTCTGTCACTTTGCTCTGGTGAGACATCACCTGGAGTACCGCATCCAGGTCTAGAGCCCTCCATATTGGAAGGACACAGAACTGCTGAAGTGGATCCAGAGGAGGGCCATGAAAACGATCAGAGTGCTAAAGCATCTCTGCTACAAGGACAG
>WBNM01017158.1:1708-19472 GCA_013399055.1 Ramphastos sulfuratus | reverse complement strand
CTTTTTAGGCCTACCATGACACATGAACTGAGGAGATTCCCCCAAAACCATGGCTCCATCAGACTTTTCCCTAGCGGTGCCCACACATTTTCACTATGAAATCATCCTGCACCTTTACTGTGAATTGCTGTTGTCTGGCAACATAATGAACGTGACACTGAAGCAGCCGTTTTTGGAAGTAAAGGACCAGAACACGTGCACATCATTTTAACATTTTTTTGTGAGCCCTCATTCACAATTTCCATCTGTGATGATCTGTCGTGCATTGAGTTGAATGCTGCTGTTATTCACTCCATGCTGCAGCCATGCCAGCTTCAAAAATGGAAGTGTTAACTGGAGCAAAGTTTGATAGGTCTTGAGGTTCAAATTGCAACATGGGAGGCTTCCTGTTCTGATTGCTGCTTCTGGGCTCCAGGTTCTTGGGTGTTGACTCTTCTGCAGGCATGGTGGCAGAACGGGTGGCAGTCAGGTAGCTGCTGGCTTTGGTTTTCTCTTTAATGCTGTTTTCTTTTTTCCCCTGCATATCTCACTGTGTTTTTTTCTGCAAATAGGCTGAGCTAAGGTAATCATGCATTGAATTTTTAGTTTAATTAGCTAAGGTAATTACACACTGTGATGATGATATCTCATGTGCTATTAAACTCTTACCTGTTTATCTCAGCCCTGAGTTGTATGTGTTACTCTTCCCTCACTTCTGTGTTGGGGGACCATGCAGGTTAGCCCCTGTGCTAAACCATTATTCTTCTAGTGCTCCAAGGTGGGGCAGTGACAGCAGCTGTGTTAATTACAACAGGTGATTTTGGCAGGAGACAAAAGGGTTGAGATAAACGAGAAAAGGATTCAGTTATAGCTTGAAGCTTGAGTTCTGTGCAAGCTTACTTTTGTTGTTTTTTTTCTTTTCCTGTCATGTGCTGTACTTCCTTTCCAGAGGCTGATGTGCTGGGGTCCTGTATGTGCTTGCGGTGGTGCAGGAGAAAAAGCATAAAGCAGTTTGCAAAAGATAAGGATGAACAGGGGACCAAAAGAAAGAGAGAGCTGTTTGCTGGTGGCTTGCTCAGCTCTTCAGCTTATCGGGCTTTGAAAGATGGCCATGGCAAGTGGATGCAACTAGCAAAGGCCTCAGACTCTCCTTCTCTGCCCAAGCCTCTGTTTCAGCCATGTGGAACAGCTGCTCCCCTGAGGGACAGAATCTGGGAGGTCTGCACCCCGGCACGCTCTGTGGTTTTCCTTGCGTGACCACAGGGAGGACACGAAGAAGTGGGATGGAAAAACCACTGCAGGCCTAGCTCCACCAGTACCTGAGTTGCAGGCAGATTCCTCCTGAAAATGCTGCCTCAGTGTTCAGTGAAAAATCACCCAAGAAGAGCAGACAAGATGCTTCTGATTCTTCTGAAAGGACTGCCAAAGCACCTTCACAAGATGCAGGTGATTCTAGTCAGAATTAGAGGGTCTCTGCCTCCAAGCAGCTGGAGGAGAGGGTAACTGGGTTTGCTGGACTGTATAGCACCAAGGCTTGGCAGGTTGGAGAGGTGGAACCCATTGGTATTTCTAGTGCAACAGAGGGATCTCCGCTCCTGTATGTGCTGGAAGCTGAGCACCGTAATGAAGCCACAGTTTGCCTTCACTCAGAGAGATGGAAGGAGTCACTGGACTCAACTGCCCCACATATGGAAACACAGCCCCACCATTTGGACTGGTCATGGACTGATCCAGACTGTACTAGAACAGAGTGGAACTCCAGAGTGTCTGCAGTGAGCAGTCCTCTGTGTACTGCAAAGCAATCTCACTTTGAGTGAGGAAGGACAGGGACTGACCTATGATGTCTGTTATTTGATGTTGATTGCTGTTGGGCATGATGCAGATGATGCAGGGGTGGAGAATGTTGAGTTGAACCTGCTGCTGTTATTCAGACCATGAAAGTGTTAATTGGAGCAAAGTGTGATGGAGCTTGAAGTTCAGATGGCAATGTGGGCTGCTGCCAGCTGTGGTTGCTGCTTCTAGGTTCTGGGTTCTTGGGTGTTGACTCTTTGCTGTAGGCATGGCAGTGGAACAGGTGGCTGTCGGGCAGCTGCTGGCTTTGGTTTTCTGGTTTATGCTGTTTTCTTTTTTCCCCTGTGTATTTCACTGTGCTTCTTCTGCAATAGGCTGAGCTAAGTGTGCCAGTTTGAGGCTGGGTGGTGCTTTAAGACCACAATGTTGAAGACCTCCAGGAACTTAGTGCATCCAGAAGGTGTTCTGGAAAGTGTAATCCTTGTATTTCATACCCATAATCCTGCAACCCTATAAAATCTGGCTGCAAAGTCAGTATCCTCCCTTTTCCCCTTTCTCTCTCCTCCCGGGAAGGATGCCCAGGTTCTTATCTCCCGTGGAGCAGAGAGGCCTGGTTGTTGACATTGGTGATGCTACCAGTTAGGCCTGAAGCAGCTGGGGCTGCCAAGCTGAATTTTGTGCTGCATCACAAATGCCTTTGGTATGGAGGTAGAGAGGCATGGTAGGGAGGGGGCATTTGAAGGCCTGTGGAACTGAGGTACGGTTGGGGGGAGACTCTGGAAGGTTCTAGCCTAACGAGGTTGTTGTAAGCCCAGGTTGCAGGACTAGGCTGAGGCTGGATATGAATTTGTGTATTTTCCATGCTTTGCTATGCTCATCACTATGCAGAACTGTAACACCACAGCTTTTGAATTGCTTCTCCATTTAAGCTTTCAAATAATTCTCCAATCCATTGCGTACGAGGGTTTTCTTTTGCCCTTTTGGAGCAACAGAGCAATCTGTCCACCCACTGAACCATGACACTGAGGTAATCGTGCATTGTAGTTTTAGATTAATTAGATTATTAGCTAAGGTAATCACACGTTGTGCCTATGATTATCTATTAGACTCATCTCTTTATCTCAACTCTGAGTTGTGTATGTTACACTTCCCCTCACTTTTATAGTGGGGGTGTTGGGGGAGCAGGCAAGTCAGCCCCTGAGCTAAACCATTACACCAGTGATCTCAATGCTTCTGTTTGTGGTTGTCCAACTGAAGTTACCATTACGACTCAGCTCTCAGAAGTGTAGAGAGATCACCTTTGAAAATTAGACTCCAAAGTGCTGAAAGATTGGTGCTCTGTGCTCCTGCAGGTGTATTTAAGTAGCAGTTTCAGCTATATCCTCTAACACCACATCTATAGTTTCTTGAACACCTCTAGGGGTGGTGACTCCACCACCTCCCTGGGCAGCCTGTCCCAACACCTTACCACTCTTCCAGCAAAGAAATTCTTCCCAATCGCCAATCTAACCATCCCCTAGTGCAACTTCAGTCCATTTCATCTCACCCTATTTTTGTTACTTGGGAGAAGAGACTAACACCAGCCTCACTGCAGCCTCCTTTCAGGTAGCTGTAGAGAGCAATGAGGTTTCCCCTCAGCCTTCTTTTCTCCAGGCTAAACAAGCCCAGGATGTTAGCTAATTTTGATTTTTTTTCAAGGTAACAACAACACTGAATGCCAGCCCTTCCAATGCAAAAGAAAGCATCTTTTAATCAAAGAGGAATTTTATATAAAACTTACGTTAATATCTCAAATGGAAATTGAGACTAAATAAAATGAATTCCTAAACTGTGTTGGCCTGATTCTCAGCACCCAGCTCAGCACCAAGACAAAAACTCAAAGCATGAACAGTTCTACTGAATTAGTCCCTCTAACATATTTAGGATTTTCAAACTCCTGTGCTACATGTCCTACCCCTAATGAAAGAGCTGCACCACATGCTTAAGAACATCATGCTAGCGAGATAATTTGAAACTTCAGGTTTCAATTCATGAAGACTAAAAGAGTATAAAAATTCCTTAACACAGACCTAGAGGCATAACCAGTGCTACTGATGGCTATTTTGAGAGTTAAAAATACAAAAAATATGATAAGCAGTTAAACTGAAGTTGTTTGATGGTGTTGGGAACTCAAGTCCTTTCACTCTACATAAAGCCACAGCAAGCATATATAGCAAGGCGAGCTCTGGCTCAGGAAGGGTCCAAGTGACAAGGCAGATGGGCCTGAGAAATGCTCAGAAGCAGACTCAGAGGATGCTTAAACATTTGGAGAAATATTCATGTAAGTATCTGTATAAATATTTAGCATATCTGCTGTCCTTACACTCTTAAGCATAAGGTACTGGCTGACACTGGGAGCAGGGTCCCAGAAACACTGATCTCTGGTCAGATGTGTTCTGCTTTAAGGACATGCGAGTCTATACATGGTGACAGCCCCTTTGCTCACCTCAGGTGGCATGTGCTTCACTGTCAGCCCCTTAGTAACTCTCACCCACAGTCATTTGGTGTGGCCCATTCCAGTACTTTGTGATGGTATTTCAAAGTGACATAGTTAGTCAGGCTTCCCCACACAGTAGGGATGATCCCTTGATCCCTTCTACTTTAACCCCATGAATCCAATCTGCCAGAGCTCCAAAATCTGCCCCCACAAGTGTTACTCAGATTTTGCACCAGGTTTGAAACAACAGTGCATTAATTTGAAGTTGTCTCCCACCACTGTGGAAACATGGAATTACTTGGGTATCACTGCTAGGACTTTGCAGTCCGGTTTTACAGTGAAGTGTTTGACAAGAGGAAGGTGACAGTGTCTTTACATCCAGCTGGCAGTAGGAATGGTGACAGCAACAACCCTGTCCTAGCCCTCAGCTGATAAGTTATAATGACAAGGCATTTCCTGCACCTCATTTTGTAACAAAAGGGTTGCAGAGAGAAGCAATCTTGGACTGCACTCAGAAGTAAAGACTGCAAATACCTTTTTATTTGGACATGCATTTCTGTAGATCGAATTATTTAGTTGTCAGTGGCTTTGAATTTGGATCTCAAGAAAGCTCTGATACTGACCAGTGAGAATCACCAGGATATGGAAAGCACTTTCCATAACACTGGGTACTAACCTGCCACTTTAGTTCCCTAAACCTTTGTTAGAATAAGCAGCTATTTTTTTTATTAGAATAGTTAATGTGCAATTCAGTATTAGTTAAAAATCTTTAACCACTTTGCTATATTGCATGGGCTGAACTAATGAACAAATTCACTGCTCTTGTTATTTACCCTTTGCAGTGCCTTTGTTAACCACTGCTTTATTTCAAATGTTTCTTTTTCTCTTAAATTGTATCCATTAGAAGAGTTAAGAATCTATTTTTATCTCTTGTGTCTCTTCACATAAGATATGCTACTTTACATATCTTAGTCCCTTTTGGTATTAATGGAAGATGGGAGAGAAGGAAATGTGAGATACTGAATCAGCATCTAAGGTCAAGACTAATACAGCTTGATAATCTGCTACAGACACAAAGAAGTCAGCGGCAGGAGTCAATGTTCATTAGCAAATTGACACATGAAGCATGAGGCTGTAATATTTCTGCCAGCTAGAAACAGATTTCCCTGAGTAAAAGCACTTTTGAGAAGGTGCTGCTGCAGTATAGGCACAGCCCTGAATTCACGCTCAAGATTCAGAGATGCTGCTGAGAAAAAAACCACTCTGATCATATTCCTGCACCGCTGTCTGCGCTCTTACTTCAAGCACCGCCTAACAGTTTTGCTCTGCGGGATTCAAAGGGCAGAGTTCACTCGCTGGTAACGCGGTGAAATGGTTCTCATGATGGATGTCAGCCTAGGATTTACGAAAGCGCTCCTCCGTTTTAAGCGTGTGAGAATTAACAGGGGTTGGGTTTTTCAACTTCCCAAGTCAACGAACAGGACAACTGTTCAAGAAGTGAAAAGATGTGCTTTAAGCACTAGCCACACAAACCTGGTTGCTCTTACAATCGGTTACTCAAACTAAACACCTCCTTCCCTCACAGCAAAGCATCGCGGCACGGACCAGCTCCAGCGAGCCCCGTTCCGCTGCGCTCAGCCCTCGCTCCTCACCGCAGGCTGCTGGTGCCGGCACCGCGCTCGGCTGCGACAATTCTACCGCGCAGGGAGCCGGCGGGGAGCTCTGCTCGCTCAGACCCCGGGTTCCGGGCCCCGAACCTGCCGCCCTGTAGGGTAACTTGGGTCGTGAGTACACAGAGCCAGCCGCAGGCGGGACCGGCCGCCCGGAACAGCTCTCCTCGAGGCGCCTGCGCCCCCTCACCGCTCCGAGCCCCTGGCGGCACCGAGGGCGCTTTCTCTCGCTCCCGCCCGGTCGGCTGCTCCCTCCCGCAAGGAGAGGGCCGCGGCGGAGGAGGGGAGGGGGCCGCGCGAAGCGCGGCCCGCGCGGCACCCTCGCTCGGCATTCCTGTCCCGGCTATACTTAACCTCAGCGGCGGGCGCAGGGTGACGTGCCGGCGGCCGGCAGCTGCACCGTATTAGGCAATGCCCAGCAGGCGAGGGCTAGCCCCGCTGCCCGCGGTTCTCCCGCACCCCCGGAGCTCGCCCCTTGCCGTCCCACGGCTAACGCCAGCCCACGGGGGCCCGGGACCCTGCCTCGCTTCCAGCGGGCCGCACCCGGCTCCCGCCGCTCCGCGCCGCCCTCCCGCGCCGCAGCTCCGCGTCCCGCCGAGACGCCGGCCCACGGCGTGCCCGCGCCCGCTCACCCTGCGGTCATGGCGACATTGTAGAAGATGAGCCAGGCCGTGGCCACGGCGCCCAGCCTTCTCTTCTTTCCGTTCTCCTTCTCCTCCACCGCGCCGTTACCGCCCCCGTCCTCCTCGCTGGACGCCATGGCTTCCCCGGGCAGGCGGGGAGGAGGGGCCCGCCCGGCGGCTCGGCTGAGGCCGCGCTGCCAGCCGCTGCCCGCTGTCCCTCACTCCATCCGCCTTCCCCGCCGCTCGCACGGCACTACGCGCCCCTCCCTCCGCCCCGCGGCGGCTCCCGGACCGCGCCAGCCCCTCCGGGGGCGGGACGGTGAAGCTGAGCTGCGGCTCTCACGGAGGTCCCGGGGGGCGCGGCGAGCCCTCATCTTGGTCCACGGGTCAGGGTCTCGGTTTCAGCCCGCAGGCGTCACGCCGCTGCCCCCTCCCGCATCGGGAAGCTCCCTGTGGGTTGGTACCGCCTCTGCTGCCTCGCAGGTGATCGCCAGGCAACCTCAATGACGGCGACCCAAACCCCCGCAGTTCTCGCCTGGGTGCGCCGGGGCTGAACACCAGCTCACAGACCGGCTGCCGAGAACATGCCCACGCCCAGAGCCTCACCTCGGTAGCCTGACAGCCACCTGGCAGGGTAGCCGTGGGGAGAGGACGCCCTCCAGTCTGCCAGGTCTCCACGAGCACGAGGCCTCTTCAGCACACACGGAGGGCTAAGGGCAAAGGAGGAAATTCTGCCTAGGGTCTGAAGAGAACCCAGCTGGCAGACTGCTGGGTGACATTCGACTATGCATGTCGTCGCATAAGTCTGCTCCTGGGCTTCCACAGGGAAGCAAAGCCAGCACAGGGAGCTTACGCATGACTCTGGGCTCCTCATTTCCACAGCTCAGCATGATGACCACTCAGCCCAAGCACCTCAAATGCAAGCATATACAAACAGGAGAATTCCCAAAGTGCATCAGGATCACATCTAAAATTATATTTTTGCAGTCCTAAAGTATTTCAGGAGTCCACGTGTAAACACTTTGGTTTAGGGTAGGTCATCTCAATGGTGAAAACACTCAGATGGTCTCAGCTTGTGGACCTTTGAGTAAAAGGTGAGTAGATAGAATCATAGAATCATTAAGGTTGGAAAAGACCTTCAAGGTTACCAAGTCCAACCACAACCCATGTACCTTGACCACTAAACTATATCCTGAAGCACCACATCTACAGCTTCTTGGACAACTCCAGGGATGGTGAATCCACCACCTCTCTGGGCAGCCTGGCCCAACTCCTCACCACTCTTTCATTAAAGAAATTTTTTCCTAACCTCCAACTGAACCCTCCCCTGGCACAAGTTAAGCTCATTTCCTCTCAACCCTTTCCTGGGTACTTGGGAAAGAGACCAACACCAGCCTCACTGAACCCTGCTGTCAGGTAGCTGTCGAGAGCAATGAAGTCTCCCTTCAGCCTTCTCTTTGCCAGACTAAACAGCCACAGCTCCTTCAGCCACTCCTTGTCATGCCCTCCAAACCCCTCACCAGCTTTGGTACTCTTCTCTGGGCACACTCCCCCTCCTCACTAGTGCATACAAGCAGGTGTGCAGCTTTCAGCCTCACAGCAAGAGTTTAATGTGTGCAAGCAAAATGACTAATTGGCAAAACAGAGCCATATGCATGCCACTAAGCTTATAGTAAGTCCCGATATATATACACAAATGCATTTGCATGTTTGTGGTGGAATTGTTATTAAATATGAATTATCACGAGGTCTATTAATCACAGAATGGTAAGGTCGGAAGGGACTTCAAAGATCATCTAGTTCCAACCCCTTGCTATAGGCAGGGACACCTCCCACAAGGCCTCGTCCAACCTGGCCTTGAACACCTCCAGGGAGGGAGCAGATACAACCTCCCTTGGCAATATTAAATATTATTTATTAATATTTTTTTAACTCACCCAACCCTACTTACAGTCAATACACACACAGAGACTGGGTTATCCAGTTGAAAAGCTCCCGCTGCAGAATGTATGTACGGGCAATCGGAACGGTTTAAGCAGCATCAGAACATTCAGAAACTAATCCGTTTGAAAAGAAATTCTTGCGGCTCACCTGCCGCTTGCCCTCCGGGGGTAACTCTAAAGGCACTTCCAGCCGCTTAAAGTTGAACGGCAGGCACAAACTTTAGAGAACAGATTCGATTTACGCACACTCGATGTCCCGAAACGTCAGCATTTGCAATCCGCACAATGTGCGGCTGCACAAAGCAAAGGTAGCTCTGGCCCCGCGCAGGCTGCTCTCCGCGGCGCTGGGGCGGCTGCTGCAGAGCAACACTTGGCAGGGGCGTGCGCAGGCTGCGCTGCGCGCATGGGCTCCGGTGTCCACGGGCACGGCAGGCGACTCCTCGGCGCGGGGCGACTCTTTCCGTCAGCTTTGTCTTTCGGTCAGCTACGCGGATGAGGCAGGATCCAGGCTCCCGGGCTGTGGCAGTGCGGCGGATGCCGTGCGCGGGGCTGGCTCCGTTCGGCAGGAGTGGTCCCCGATGTCGTACCCCGATGCCGTGAGGCTGCGGCCGGGGTCCGCGGCTCAGCTGGGCTCAGGCGGGCAGCTGCTTCCCCGGGCTCTCTTCGAGGCAGGCGGTGCCAGCGCCTTCCGTTGGCGGGCAGAGGCAGCTCTCAGCCACACGCGGTGTGGAAGCAAGCAAGGCAGGGGCAGGCAGCAAGCACAACCAGCAACTTGTTAACCAAACCTGAATTTAAGCATTTTGCCGAGAGAATGTTGGTCCAATGGGAATAGATAAAATACCACAATGAGCCAGTCCCGGGTCATCCAGACCAAAAATAGAAGATGCAAGTGCTTAGCATCGGCTGTCCACAAGTAAAAACGTGAACTCTCTTTACCAGCACACAAAGCAGGCTCAAAACAAATCCGAACATGGTGGTGGTGTGTAAACTGACAGGCGCCATGGCTGTTGTATTCCTTCCAGCCTTGCCCCGGCCTGGGAAAGAGGCAGAGGGGAGAAAAGAAGGTGAATGAGTATGTTTGTATGTGTTTGGGACATAGAGAGACATGTCACGTGTGGCGGAATCTCCGGGAATATCATGTCGGTGGAGAGACTAGAATGCCGGGGGTCACCAGAGGCTGCGGGACCACGCGATGTTGGGGATCGCTAGGTGTGGGGGGTGGATGAGGCGAGACAGGGCCGACCAGATACCAATGTGGTGCATCCAAGATCGCCCCTTTATTGCAGCAAGTCAGCACGGACTTAGACAGGATAGACCCTGCTCACACACACTCTGCCTTCTCTCTTCTCGTTACAGGCAGCTCTCCCCTGAGCTGTTCACACACACACACACTGATAAAGAAAGGCTTTTAACATGCATTCTGTTTTGCTGTGCTACCCTCCTTGTTTATACATAACTAACTCCTTATCTTGAAAGATTCCCAGCACAGAGCACTGCTGCAGTTGGCAGTCCTATGAGACCCAACAGTCCTGGAGATGTATTTTGAGCATAATTTTGGACCTTCTACCACAATGTTCAAGTAGTCATAAATATAGCCGAAGTTGTGCCACCTATATTCAATAAACCCAGACAAAAGAATTTACACACAGGTTGAACAACCTAACTCAGAAGCTTTTTGCCAACTTTGGGCTTCAGAAGAAAGTGCAAGAAACACTGTAGTAGGCAAATATGGGATAATATGAATCTTATCTCAATGTAGCAGTTATAAATTGGATTAACTCTGTAGCTGTTTACTATTTTAACTCTGGGTATTTCTATTTCCACTCAGATTTCACTTCTCTCTTCAGGCCTTTCTGGCTTCTTGGCATTGTCAATGCATTGTTGAAACGGGTAGCATAAATTAACCACGTACTATGTGTGAAGTGGGTTTTGTCTCATTTGAATTAGCCAACTTATGACATTATTAACTGATGGAGATGTTTTATATGATGATAAGTGGAAGAAGGCATGCCATGATTCCAATTATTAACTGTGACTTTTTTAACACTTTTAGCTATCCTTTGCCTTGTCTGGGTTTTTTTTGGTTGGTTGGTTGGGGTTTTTCCCACACCATGACCTGCAGAATGAACCCCAAAACTCGTAGAGAGTTATGAAGTAGATATGTTTATTACAGTGCCAGGTAACAGGGGGGCATCTCCTCCAATCCTGTAGACCCTACGCTGGCACAAGCCACAATTTACGTTACAAGACCATACATATTCATAAGAAGAGGTATGATTATTACAATTATTTCTTACAATAGGCCTGATGATTAAAATTAGTTCTTGGAGCTCATTAACATTGGTGTCCTCCCATTCTCTGCCCTGGTTCCACCCTCTCGGTGGTCTTCTGGTTGTTGTCTGGGATGAAGACCAGCAGTCTTCCTCACAGTGTACTTTGCCATGGTTTACTAGGTTGTATTTTCTGAATCGCTACAGGATCCCCTATTTGAACTTGATAAAATGGCAGCCAATTCCAAAGCATTAAGTACAGTATCTGTGATTAATTGGGAATACTGTGCTTCTAGATGGGCAAAAAAATTTAGTTTAATATTTCAAGTTTAGCTAGTACCTTTTGACCCAAAAAATCTCAAAATTATTAATTTTGTCCACAGACAAGCATGTAATCAATGGAGCTGATCAAGCTTATAGAATATGCATTATCTAAACCAGCATTTAAAATCAATGATGACTAGCTTATTAATTTAGCTTTATTTTGCTGTTTTTCAAGTACAGTCTGAAATCAACCTTCCTAACGAATTTTCAGACAGTAACATCATCTTTTGTATAGTGGTGAGTGCATCATGACATTTCATATTCATTCTCAGCCCTCACAGGCAGTTCTCTTTATTCACTTCAGTTCCAAACCATCAACACTCTGCACTATTACACAAATCAGTGGCTTTCCTGGCCTTCTGCATGACTGCTCTGGTCAGGGTGTATCTGCTAGGCTCCTACTGCAGACATGAGTACTCAGTGCCTGACAGAGCTCAATGGCTTTGATCTCAAATCTGCTTCCTGAAAAACAAGGTGAAGCTTTTATAAGAATTATTTCCTCATGCAGTCTTCTATAATAATTTCTTTTTGCTACAAAATTTACTTATCCAGTGTGGGGACATTTATATGTAAAGAAAAGGTTTAGTGCTGTAAAAATAATATAATGATTTATCATTGACATGCTGGAATGGATTAGAAGGGCTGTAGTTAGTAGGTTCCCCTTCCCCTCTACTCTGCCCTGGTGAAGCCACCGCTGGAATCTTGTGTCCAGTTCTGGGCCCCTCAGCTCAAGAAGGACCTCAGGGAATTGCTTGAAGAGCCCAGCCCAGAGCCCCCAAGCTGCTGCAGGCAGTGAACATCTCCTGTGAGGCCAGGCTGAGGGAGCTGGGGCTGGCAGCAGAGGAGCCTGAGGGCTGCCCTCAGTGCTGTGCTAAAGATGTGCAGGGCAGTGTGGGCAGGACTCAGCCAGGCTCTGCCCAGGGGTGCCCAAGGGCAGCACAAGGGGCACTGGGTGCCAGCTGAAGCAGAGGAGGTACCATGGGAACAGGAGGGACAACTTTGTCTCTTTGAGGGTGCTGGAGGCCTGGAGCAGGCTGCTCAGAGAGGCTGTGGAGTCTCCTTCACTGGAGACATTCAGAACCCTCCTGGATGTGTTCCTGTGTGGCCTGCCCTGGGTGAGCCTGATCTGGCAGAAGGATCAGACTGGATGCTCTCTTGAGGTCCCTTCCAATCCCTAATGTTCTGTGATTCTGTGAATCCCCTTCAGAACCAAAACTACAACCCAAATTGCAGTGCTGAAGGACAAATACATGCTGAAGGGAGATGACCATCCTGCTTGTGTGTTTGCTACTCAGTCTACATTTTTCCCTAATAGCCTCACTGGGGTCTGCACAATATTTATGTTCTTTATGAGCTATTTAGGACTGTACCACTGTTTCCACACCCCAACACCTTGTTGCATTACTAGCTTGGATAGATTTTGGTATACACCAGTCCCACAGGCTGTGATCTGTGCAGCTGGTACCATTGTACACTACACAGACTGGCTGTAGCAAGAAGCTTCACTCTGCTGTTCTGATTATACAGTTAGACATATAAAGTTCTCCAAACTTAACATTAGTACCATTAACTCCAATGGTACTGTTCATGTGAGTAAAAATACACCTTGAACTGTTAGCCTAAGTAAGATAGTTTGAAATTCCCTTCCCTATGTTACATAGTAAATGTAATATTTTTCTTAAATAAAGCAGCTTTGCTGTGAAATGTGTACATTTGATTCGTGTCAGCATAGGATGATTTTGGGCCCCAAGGATGGAATGTGACCTGTCTTTTGCATGCCTTGTATAACCTCAAGACCTTGAGATAACAGAAGTTGGGGCTGAGCTGATGTATGCAGCCCATATATCTTGATACACCAGTTGGTGCCAGCCTGCTGCTAACTGCAACAGTGTTAGTTAAGAAAACATCTAAAGTGCATGAGCGAAGCCAAAGTTCATCCAAAGGACGAGCTGAGGAAGACTATGAACTTCATCCGCGACCACCAGATGAGGGCAGAAAAGACCCCCAGAAAAAGAGGAAGCATGCGCATGGGAGACCAGGCTTATTTCAGTAACTCATTTGTTTAAGCCCACCTTTCTTAGAACAGGTATGAATATGTATTAGTATAGGAAATATAAATCAAAAGTAGAACTCTGTTAGTGTGCGTCGTTGGTGGAGCAGAAACTCCCCCACGCACCCAGTGCTGCACTCTTGGCTTGCTTTTATTCACTTAATAAACTAAGTTCTGTTACAATCTTGTTCAGAACTCAGTCGTTTATCACATGCTATCCTGCCAGCACATATCAGGCAGATTTTCCAGAGGATTTCATAAAACAGTTGTCAATAATATTTAACCACCTTCAGGTTGCAGTGCATTTCAATGGCAGCTGACTCATGTGAGCACTACAGCCTCTACAGAGGAGACTGCTTACAATGCTCAGTTGCAGAGCACACACAGTCTTTGCTTGTTATTTAGTTGTATTTCAAAGACTTGAGGTAAAAAGGGCTCTTTATAAAGAGAGCAATGTTCCAGTCTAACTCCCATTATGGCCAGTAAAGACATTTCTATTTTCCTCCTTAGAAGAGTGTTGGAGAGTGAAAAGATTAATTTTTACTTCACCATTGGTCAAAAAGTGGTTTGTGTTATCAGTAAGAAAAAGTGACCATACTGGGTGTAGTCGATTTGGCCACACTGAGAACAGCTGTTCCTGCCAAAGAAAGCACTAGGACAAAGGGTTCTCTACAGCAGTGTCAGCAAGCTGGCAGAGAGCGATGCTCCTGCCGGCATCCCCATGAAAGCCTAGGCACCCAGAGGTCTCAACAGCTCCTAGATGATTTGCTTCTTACAAGAACACCACAATGCACTGTCACAATTGTATCCCCAGAAGATATGTGCAAATCTCATAGCACAGTGGAATTCCAGGAATGCAGGGAGCAGTGACCCTCAGGAGTCCTCTCAGAAGTCCTTTATTACAGCGCTGTAGAATCCCCAGCATTACAGAGTCCTAGAGCATCCTTAATAGAAGTAGTCCCAGAAGCCCTTAAGCTGAAGTAGAAGACCCTAGCAGCTCCAGCTCCCCAAACTAACTCCCCAACTGCTCCAAGTAGCTGTTTAAAACTTCTCCTTATCAATCACTTAACCAGTAGAACCTGGACACATATATAAGCTAAAGCATGCTCCCAATGAAAGACGCCAGTGTGTAAAGATGGTTAATTCTGCAGAATGTGTGCTTTTGGGATGCTTTTGTTTTGTTCTCTGTAACGTGCAATCGCTCAGCTAAAGAGTATTTTGCAATCTCACGCGCTGCACATGGGCAAGTTCTTATCTTGCAGAGCAGCTGCTGCAACAATGCCCTGTAAGCTTGGTAAAGCAAATAGTATAACCACAGTTTGGTGTTTGAGTTTGGTGAACTCATTATCCACAGCAATCTGCAGAGTAAACATAGGAAGTGTTCTTCATAGAATCACAGAATCATTCCAGTTGGAAAAACCCTTTAAGATCATTGTGTCAAACCATTCTTTAACTCTGTCAAGGCTGGCGCTAAATCATGTCCCTCAATACCACCTCTCTGCATCTTCAAAACACCTTCAGGGATGGGGATTCAAACACCTCCCTGGGTGCCTGTTCCAGCACCTAAGAACTCTTTCAGGAAAGAATTTCTTTCTGATACCTGACTGAAACCTTCCCTGGTGCAACCTGAGGTCACTTCCTCTCATCCTATCACTTGCTACAAGGGAGAATAGACCAATCCCCACCTCGTGATGATTTGGTTTGCAAGTACTGCTTTGCATACAGAAAGAATGAGGAAGACACAAACACTTGCTCCTGGCATCTATATGTGCGAGAGTTGCACATTGCAATTGTTGATCTGGCCAGGGCAAAATTAATTGCTTTATAAAGCTCATTTTTGAATACGTAGCTAGTTCTAACCGGGATTGAGGAAGTCCAGCTCTATGCTTCATATAATCCTGAATACTTCATAAATGTTAAGGCAAAAAATAATTTTAGCAGACTTTTTGTGTAGCAGAAGACCCCAGACTTAAAGTATCCCATAGTCTTTTTATGGAGGGAAATAGACAAGAATACTGTAAGTAACCCATGTAACTTGGGACACTTGTAAAATATTAGGATATGTGCAATAAGATTGCGTACGAGAAGTAAATCACTATGGCCCAGCACTTAGAACATTCCCATGCGGCCAGAGACTGGGATTGATTTTGCCTTTGCCCTATCATTGCATTGCTGTGCAGTACATCTTGTGTGCCATCCACACCAATCCTTGCATGCCATCCAAAATGACCTCGTACTTGCCCTGTCAAAGACAAAAGCTGTGATTAAGTGGCCTGCTGGCACATCCTGTTCTGAACCTTCCTCTCTTCCTCTGATTTTCTTTTCAGCCCAGCACAGAAAGGTGTGTAAGGAAGGAAATGTTCAAGCCACTCTAGCTATTGGTCAGCACTGAGAAGACCTCTCTGGCTGCTCTTCTCCAGGCTAAAGAGCCTGGGTCTCTCAGCCTTTCCTTCTCACAGAGATGCTCCAGCCCTTTCAGCATCTTTGTGGCCCTCCACTGAATTCTCTTGAATAGTTCCCTGTCTCTCTTGAACTGGGGAGCCCAGAACTGGACACAATACTCCAGGTGTGGCCTCAGTAGGGCAAAGCAAAAGAGGAAGACAATCTCCCTACACCTCCTAGCCACACTCTCCTTAACACCCCAGGAGACAGTTGACCTTCATGGCTGCAAAGTTACATTGCTGGCTCCTGGGGAATTTGTTACAAAGTGCTGTCATTTGAGCACTGATGGCGGTCTAGCTGTTTGGAACTACTCTCAGCACTGTTTTTCTGTGCAGAGCTGGGATAAATAACCCACCTCTGCTCTGGGTGTGTATTGGCTGTTCCACGGCAGGTAAATGACCCTGCTTGTGGGATAACAAGTTGCTGTTCTTAAGTACCCTCTCCTACTAGAAGATTATAGGGAAACGATTTATTGTGTATCATCAGAATCTGGAACTGACCTTGGTACAGATAAACAAGCAATAAAGCAATAAATTAAGCAACCAAATGAAACAGTTACTTGGGCAGTCTTTAAAATGCAGAACAGGACTGCCCTGACAGTCAGCTAAGTGCCTGCCTTTATCTCTTAGCAGTCTGCAAGGCCAGACCTGTCTCCCACCACGGCAGACTCTCTACTTTGGACAAGAGTAGCATACATTTTTAAAAACACCCTACCTAAAACTTGCTCTAAAGCTGAGTGGAGACAAGTCCCAAGTCAGAGGGGTAGTCAAGTTCCAAGTTTGCTATTAAGTAGATGAGCTTCTCTGCGATATCAGTACAGTCAGACTGCTGAAGAGATCAGGTCAGAGTAAGGTCTGAAATAAAACAGATGAATAATCCCCTGGACATGCCTATTTTTTGTGACCTAGTCTGCTTAAGTACAGTCCCCAGCTGTGTCTTCCCACATTTGCCTGGGATCTACTTGTGAGGTGAGTCAGATGAGAGATGTGATCCAGCAGGGAATTTCTGCCATGGATGTATTTTTCAGTTGGATCACCTGATTGTGCAGCCACAAGTGAATGAGATCAATTTCCAAACCTACTGTAAGAAATGTGGTGGCAGCACATTGCTGTGGGCACAAGGAGTGAAGTGCTGCTACATTCTCTGCCAGCTGTAGTCATTCTGAAATTAGATGCAATACGAGACTGCACCTTTGAACTAAATTCTTTACTTTCAGATAGCTAACTTAAGCAGCACGAGCCCCATTCCAAATGCAGTAGGAAATAATACAAATGCTCTGAACTACATCCATCAAAGGAAGCTTAACACACCATTTTCAGCAGCATATGCGTTACACTACTCACACATGAGTGAAAAAGCCATCGCTGCCTGACTGCAAACCCCACTCTTTGTGGAAGAGACAGACTCTCTCCACTCGATGGACTCTCGTGCTTCATACTGTGTCAGCAGAAAAAAAATGTTACACAAACACTACATGAGCAGTGACTACAGAGCAAGATGCTCCCCGAGTACAGACCACTTATTTTGAAATACTGAGTAGAATGATCCTTGGGAAATGCAGTTGAATTGGAGTTTCAGGCTGAAGATGGTCTAAAACGCCAGCTCCCCCAGTCTGGTGTGTTTGCTCTTCCTGCAGGACTACTGCATAAAAGCTCTGCCTGTTTTGCAAAGATTATTTGTGCTGATTTGAGGCTAATTGGAGTATTTTAATGAAAAAAAAACTGTATTATAGGTTGCGAAAAGCAAACAATGGTGATGTCCACTTCACTCATAGGCTTGCTGAGATGTATAAGAACAAGAACACAAACATAGATAAGACACTCTCTGAGTCTCTCTGTCTCTCTCTGGGAGCCAGTGTGTCTTCTCTCTGCTGAGTAACCTAAGTAAACACGCTACTTTAACCCCTCTGGCCAATCCTCCAAACTCACCTTGTGCATAAGGCACACCCTGGGGTAAGGCAGAGGGGTGTGTGAGAGGCTGACCTCTCTCCCTCGATAGAATCAACAAAGATAAAGATTGCCTTTGTTAAGATGGGCCCAGATTGCTGGCAAAGGGATGCAAACAGCACCTTTGTGGACTTATGGGACTTCGCCCAGATATCTGCCCAAGAGCTCAGGAATGCTAAGTAGAGTGCCTTGATGAAATTCCGAGATTTCAGCCTGGCTTGAATGCAACGCCCAGGACGCAATACTTCAC
>WBNM01017157.1:113205-125712 GCA_013399055.1 Ramphastos sulfuratus | reverse complement strand
AGAACTGCACACAGTAATTTTTAATAGTATTTTAATAGGCTTTTTTTCCCCTCCCTAGACATATATCTCCATGTTTAAACCAATATGGAATGGGCAGAAACATTGATTTTGTAAATTAAATCTCCAAAATGTGATTTCAAAAAGCTAATTTTTTTTTTGGAGGGGGAGGGGGAAGTTTGCAAATTCAACTTGTTTCAGTCAAACCTTCAATTTTGAGAGCAGTATTTCTCCTTCCAAGCTTTAGAGCTCTTGACAGGCTCCTTTATCATAGAATCATAGAATGGTAAGGTTGGAAGGGACCTCAAGGATCATCTAGTTCCAACCCCCTGCCATAGGCAGGGACACCTCCCACTAGTACAGGTTACTCATGCCAGGATAGTTCTTGGAGACAAGAAGCAAAATTCAGAGCAATTCTGTGTGTTGTTCCTCACAATATTTTCCCTGAAAGACTGAGGTGCTGTGTAAAGTGCCATGCTGGCTTTCTATTGCCAGGATGTAATTAGGAGCTGGTTTTCAATTATGTATTTCAAAAAGTTTTTACTACATGCTAAAGGAGAAACAAAGCTTCAGCAGGACATTAGAATTCCCTCACTGTGGTTTTCCTCAACCTCCCATCTGTTTTTTAAAAGCAGAAATTATGTTCAGCCTCCTATTTTCTATTTAACTCCTGACCCTTCCCCCCTGCTTTTTTCCCCATATGCTTTTTGATCACATGTGAAAAACTTGGCCATGGGTTCCTTCATTTCCTGATTGTCTATATTTCAGTTATACTTTAATGGCTATATATGCAGTGATGATGATGATACAAGAGTGTGCTATGAACGAAATCTGGTTTGTACTCTCTGAGCTTCTGAGAACTGCTACAATTTGAGTTGCTTTCTTTTGTAGCCTCTGAAGTGCATTCTGTAATACAGTAACACAATAAGCCCTGGATCTGCTCTTCCCTTTGCAATGCAATCCAGCATTCTGTTTCAACATAATGCTGCTGCATGATGATTTGCAACTATAAATAATTACCCTGAGTTACAAAGATAAAATATAAAACTTTAAAGCCATACCATTAGACACCATACACTTGAGAGTCTGATGCAGCCATAAACAAACATTGATTTTTCACAGAGAATAGAAAAGAAGGTGATAATGAAAAGAACAGGCCCTGCTTAGGCTGAGCTCATTAAAAGCTTGCTGTAAGCTTGGGCTTAAAGAATGGGGATAGGAGGTAATCTGTGCCAAACTCCACCTTGTTTCTGACAGGTGGGCCACCAGGTTTTATGACCTTTATCTTTGAGGGGGGAAAAAAAAAAAAACCCAGCTGTGAAAATGGAATTTGACAGCATGTGAGGTTCAGTAATAGAAGGTATTATCCCCCAAAAGGGCAAGTGTCAGAGCTGAGAGGGACTTACCTAAGCCTCCTTTATGCTTGCGTTCAGATGTGTGAACTTAGGAGCTGAGTTTCATTTGTGCTGTCTTGTCTGGACAGGCCTTCAGTATAGACAGTGGAATATGTAGATCTCCTGGGTTTTTGCTTTCCTTCCAAATAGCCCTCCATTTTCTATCCTTATTTTGCTGCTACTTGTTCTGTTAAGCTTGAGCTGCTGCTCTGTTTAACTGCATTCACAAAGCATTTGTTTTTCACTGTCTGTCAGGAATTCTCTTTATGAATCTGATGATAGTTACCAAGACTACTCTAATTCTCTTCCCCATTCCTTCATCTCTTTGGACTGTAATAGTGTGAGGAGATGGTGGCACGGCAGGCTTTAAAAGCTGCAAAAATCTTAATCATAATTTATATTGTTAGCCCTCCCTCTATCTTTTCATTTTAGTAGACAATTCCTTTCCAAGAAAAATACACAGGTCCACTATTTACAAAAAAGAACTTCACATTTGAACTATAATCTAAGGCTTTCTTAAAGAGCGATGAAGTAGATTGTGAATAACCCAACTACAGCCAGCCTTATTTCATTGGTTCAGGCCCACATCTGCTTTAAGAACAACATTTCCTTCCAAGGGTTTAAAAGCTGTGTTTTAACTAGTGCACATTTTTTTATGCAACTTTTCATCTAATTTTGCAAAAGTAATAGAAATTTGGGTTTCTCCCTGGGGCGGCCTCAAGGATACAGCTATCCTTGTATCCTGTGCTAGTGAGCGATGGGCATGAAGCTGCTCAAGGTCCATGGAGGCTGAGGCAGTGTGGTTTAAATCCTCTTCAGAACCAAGATGGATTTGAAGGGGAGGGAAACAGGGCCAGGAGGCTCTTGCACAAACAAAGAAGCCTTTAGGGTGAGGTACGTCATTGCTGTGCTCTCCTGAAGCTGCAAATACTCAGTAGTTTAGACAGCTCCATCTAGGATGAAGCCACAATGCAGTATTTTGATATTCCTCTGGTTTCCTACTCTTTGCCTTTCTATTTACACATGTAAAATCAATCTATCACCCCAAATCTTGCCTTTTCCAGTCCATACTAGCAGTTGTACTAGGTCCAGACAATAAGAATATTTCAGTGACAAACATGCTTAACCATAAACTGTGTGCAGTTCTGGAGCCCTCANCCTACCATTCTATGATTCTATAATTCTATGATTCTATGATCTGGTAGGGCTGCTGTAGGAAGTCTTCAGTATCTGAAGTCTGATTTTCATTGAGTCCATCTTATGGGAGATGACATTGCTGGGAAATTGACTTAATGAGAATTTCTGGACTATAGACTTCGCTGGCTTTCTACCTCTGATTTTCACATCGATTTAGTAGCGTGAGTCCTGCTCAACAGGAAATGAGTGAGAGATTTTACTTTGTTGTATAAAAAAAGTGGTGGGCACATCAGACTGAGATGTATGCCAGATCTGATACCAAGAGAGAAAGCTTCACAGCTTGTTTCTCTTGGTCATGTTGTTGATAAAAGGAGGAACACTGAACCTGAATTAGGTGTGTCAGGGGAAGTGTTCCAAATGGCAAAAGTTTGTTTGATAATCTTTGCACCAAAGTTGTTCTTTCACATGTTTAATGGGGTTAATAGATGAGACAGTAAGTGCTACTTGTTGGAATGTGAGTACACACAAAGCCATATCACAAGCTGTGACTATTACCATCAGTTTTCTAGTTTTTCCTCTCCAAATTCTGAAGCATGCCTAGGGCATGTTATATATTTTCAGTGACAGACAGTCATAGTATTACTGTCTCACAGTTTCAGACATTTGCAGTGTACCTGTATATGTCACACAAACAGAAATGGTGCTCTGCTATCATGATTTTGCTGATATTTATCTCTATTGGCTGTTCAGGACCAAGTGTATGCAATGAATTATGAACATGGACTGTTTGAAATGGAACTCTAGTTCCATACATTTTGATGGTAACCAGGTCTAAGTATGTCTCCTCCTTTACTCTGCTCTCATGAGACCCCAGCTGGANGATGATCCTTGAGGTCCCTTCCAACCTAAACCATTCTATGTCATTTTACATGCTCAAATCATAACGTAGTGTTCTCAGTGCAATAAGAAAAGACTCACCCAAGAGTAAATGACTAGCTGTAGAGCTTGCCTGTACATACTGGAATCCATCAGAATTATTCTCTTTCTGTGCTGACCAGGATTCTGATAGGCCCACTTGTATAAAATCTTTGGCTTTTCAAATGGTTTTTGTGCTTTTCAGCCTTTTGTCAAGCTTTTCTACACGAATTAATTATTGTTCTGTGTAAGTTGATACTAGCTTTATTGATGGGGCCACTCTAATACTGACAGCAGGGCATTTGTGTCTTGCTTTTTTTCCTTTGTTCTGAGGCATTAATAACTGCTGAAACTACAAATAGCCTTATGTTAGAGATCCTAAGGACCCTGAAGTTGACACTTCAGTATTGCTTCAAAATATGGTTCAAAATTCTGGGCACACTTTCTGTTGATTTAATTCTGTGTTGCATGCCCAAGATCATTTGTTTTGCTGAGGTGACTGCTGGCTGTGTAGCTGGGGATGTACTGAATGTCTAATTGTGGAAACCAGCAGAATACTGAAAAACTGGCACTGGGTTTTGGCCAGAACCAAATTACAGCCCAAACAGTGGGTAGAGTGATGATATATTGCAGCAATATGTTGAAAATGAAAACCAAATCCAGTACTTGGTCAACCTTGGAAAGCAAAGCTTGTGAGAATGCATTATGGGAAAGCACTGAAGATATCCTACTTATTTCTGATTGAGCTTCAATCCTATTGAATTTCTGGTGGACATAACAATTTGCTTGTATGAACACATTCATCACTTTCTGGTTTAAACAAAATCTTTGACGAGGGGGAAAAAGACAGCACTGGCAAACTGAAGGTGCAAGTGTGAGAAACAACATCTTTGGGAATCACTGCTCTGACCTTCTACCTTAAAAGTAAATGCTAATGTAAGTAATACTGTTTTATCTCCAGTGAGGGCAGAATTGGCCCCTCTTGTGTCCTTAAACCTATTGTCTTTAAGGTTGTGTGTTTTGTCTTGAGGAGGAAAGTAGTAAAGCTGCAGATCTGACAACATGTTATTACCCAGATGGATCATTAGGGATTCACAAAAACTGAATTTCACCTGGTGAGCTTGATCAGACAGGAAGAGATCTGCTTTAAATCACCCCCTGCAAGTAAAGCCTCTCTAGAGGGAAGCAAGCCCTGGTGAATAGCTCTGCCTTTTCTCCTTCTAGCTGTTCTGTTGATTGCTCAGTCGTGTTCAAGCCTTCTCTCTTGTGTCCCAGATACTCACACAGACACAGACACACAGGTGCAGATATTCTGATTATTTAATTGCATGAAATGGTAGTCCAGCAGTGTATTAATGGAGTGTCAATCACACTCTGTTTATGTGAAGGATAAATCTCTCTCTCACAGGTGTCCCTCCTACTCACCGTGTTTAATAAGGCTTCAGCAGTCATCACAGTGGTTGAGGAGTCCAATCTGCATGAATGGATTTGGGTAAAAAGGCTTTAAAAATGTTTTAAGGGAAAGTAATTTACAGTTTTCTTCAATTTCTCTGATTGGCACACACAATGCCAAGAAAAGGAGATTGTTGAAGGTGGTGAAACACTGGCACAGGCTGCCCAGGGAGGTTGTGGATGCTCCCTTCCTGGAGGTGTTCAAGACTAGTTTAGATGAGGCCTTGAGTGACCTGTTCTAGTGGGAGGTCTCCCTGCCTATGGTGGGGAGTTGGAACTAGATGATCCTTGAGGTCATTTCCAACCTTACCATTCTATGATTCTATGAAGATACAAAGAGTAAAGTAATGCTGTACAAGTAACCTCAAGTGGAGGTCTGGCTTGGACTGCAAGTCTGGATCACTTCTGCAATCCAAATGCATGTAATTACTACAGAGAGGTTCATAAACTAACCCCAACTGGGTCAGTGACTTCTAAACAAAACCAATTGTAATTTCATTTGTATTTACCCAGGTATTGCTTAAAGGAAGTGAAACCCATGCTTCTCCAATACCCCAAGGAAATTTTTTTCCCCCTCTTCTACAGAGATGGGTTTGCAAGACCAAATTAGATTCTGGCATGATTAATGCATCTCACCAAATTCTTGCAGAGTAGCAAATTAGTTTATAGTGATTTTCTTCAAAACAAATTAAATGGCTGCACAACATCAGAAGAATAGAGATGTTTGTTCATAACATATGGATAAATGATTCAATAGAAAGGAGATGTAATCAAACTGAAAATTTTATAGTTTGTGTGGAAACCAAAAACAAAACAAAACAAACCCAAACACACACCCCCCCAAAAAAAAAACCAAACAAAATTGTTTCAGGTATTGCTGTCCATTATAGAAACCTCTGTAGTTTCTTGCATTTTAGCACATAATGTGTAGTATGGAGTAAGAGAGCATCAAGGATTTAATTTGCATGGGCTTTACACATACTTAAAGCAGATTCTCATNAAACCATTCTGTGATTCTGTTCTGCTCCTTCTGGGTGTTTTTATTAGCCATCAGTTTTGCTGGTGACGATTATTTTGTGAATGAGTAGTGCTTTGTCATTCATGGACTTGATTGATTGCTTTCTGAAAATGTTGTGTGCGCTACAAAATTGCCTTTTTCCCCTCTAACAATGTAAACGTATTTTGCTACTGCTACACCTGTTCGAGTCTCCTCCATGCCTTGTATTCTAGGAATGCAGGGTAAAGTCTAATCAAAGTGTATAATTGCTCATGCAGTAATTAGTTATTCCTTATTTTATTTTTTTTTAATGTAAAAGGAGAAAGAGAAATTGCAGACAAAAATCTGCCATCATTTTGTAGCGCATAAGCGATGTTGAGAAAACAGTGGAACACTTAGGGGCATTCTCAGGTTTCTGTAATGACCACTTGTGGTCCAAGGTCCAAAAAAATTACAATAATGGAATAAAATAATGGTCTAAGAGTAGATTGCTTTCCTGTAACTACTCCAAAGGTAAAACTTCTTAGGGAGAACCACGGAGAGTCTTCAATTCTCTTAGCTCTGGTGTTCTGTGAGAATATTGAATAGATTTCCTGACTAAATGTGATACCTGCTTTATTAATTGAAATTTAATATCTATTTGTATTACAGCTTTCAAAGATATTACTAAACTAGTCTAAATGTAACCTTTTTCAAGCCAGTTGCAGTATCTAAAGAGAGTCATTAAGAGGTTTTGAGAAATTTTATCTTCAGATTCAGCAGTCAGCTACATTTCCTTTTTTACTTTTGGTCTTTTCTATCTTCTTGGTATCACAGGACAAAACTGTGATAAGCCTGGGAACACCAAGGGGTAGGATCCAAGAAATAGACAATATACCTTGTAATATTATTTACCCATCATGACTGAAGGTGTGCTCTACTCTTCAGATTTAAAGGTTTTTTTTGGCAAAGCAAGGTGTCAGGAATTATAGCATCATAGAACCATAGAATGGTTTAGATTGGAAAGACAGGAACACCTATAGAATTATAGATTGGTAAGGTTGGAAGGGACCTCAAGGATCATCTAGTTCCAACCCCCTGCCATAGTCAGGGACACCTCCTACTAGTACAGGTCACTCAAGGCCTCATCCAAGCTGCCCTTGAACACCTCCAGGGAGGGAGCAGCCACAACCTCCCTGGGCAACCTGTGCCAGTGTCTCACCACCCTCACTGCAAACAACTTCTCCCTAACATCCACTTTAAACCTCCCCTCTGCCAGTTCAGACCCATTCCTCCTCATCCTGTCATTACAAGACTATGTCAATAGTCTCTCCCCAGCCTTCCTGTAGCCCCCTTCAGACACTGGAAGGCTACTCTAAGGTCTCCTGGAAGCCTTCTCTTCTCCAGGCTGTAGAACCCCAACTCTCTCAGCCTGTCCTCATAGCAGAGCTGCTGCAGCCCTCTGAGCATCTTCGTGGCCTCCTCTGGACTCACTCCAACAGTTCCATGTCCTTCTTGTTTTGGGGGATCCAGAATTTTCTACCTTTATTGTAGCAAATGCATGTATTTCTCTTTAATGGAACTCCCCTCAGGTTTGTGTTACCCTTTGCCAGTAGGTTTGGTTACACACTAGTTTTACATAGTTTGTTTGTCATTGCCACATTTTAAGCTTCTTAGTGCTATTTTGTATTCCACTCTTTTCAGGTTTTAATGACACTGTAACCCTTACTGTCCTTCTAGTCTCACTCAAGTATTCTTTGACTGCATTTCCTCTCCACCAGAGGCAGAGTCTTGCTGAATTCTCTTCCTGCAGCCTTTCCAAAACATCATCTTTGCTCTACATCACCAAAACAAAAGCCCTTGCCCAGGATCTGTGCAGCTTACTTACTGCCACACTGAACAACTTGTGCCTTAACCTTCAGATCTTTTACTTGGCTGTTGTTTTTCATCACAGAAATATTTTTTAGTAGGTCAATCATTCTCTTTTCCTGTTGCCTCAAATATCATTATTCCTCTTCAAGACCATTCCCCTATTTCCAGTTGCCTACCTATCACCTCATGCAAGAGCTCAGGTCAGACATTATCTTGATCTTCCTCTCTCACTTGTGCATTTCTACTTACATTAGGAAAACAACTCTTCATTGAAAGGACTGTCAAGCATTGGAAGGCTTCTCACCAGGGAAGTGGTTGAGTCACCATCCCTGGAGGTGTTAAAAAGACATATATGTGGTGCTTAGGGAGATGGTGTTGTGATGGACTTGGTAGTGTCAGATTAACCATCTTAAAGGTCTCTTCCAACCTAGAGAGTTCTGTGATTCTTAGGTTACAGAAGAGCATCAGTTAAGCAAAGCAGGGAGGGGAATAAGGCTTCAGTGTAACAGTTTGGGAGTTACCCACTCCCCACACTTTGTAAAATCACCCAGACTAGAACTCAGCCAGCTGGAAGTTAAGGACTGAAGCTCTCTTTACAGCTTAGCACAATGTACAAGCAGAGATATACACAATAGACAGGAATAGTTACAGAAATATACAAGGTAAAGGTAATACAGAAACACAACACCCCTCCCAGAAATCAGAGACCCCANAATACTCTCTCCAAATATAATTCTGGTTTTTTCTCCAATTCGTTTGAGAGCCTCACTCTGTCGGCTCTTTAAACGCACGACAACAGCCTATGGTATAATTTTCTCTATTAAAATATTCCAGTTAGCCTCAAACCAGCACATTCAGTTAATCAACATTAGACAGAACCAATCCCAGTACCATGGTATCTCTAACTCCTTGCTAGGTTTTCTTTGTCAGTATTTGATGTTTGTTTGCCTCGATGAACAGACAAGAGCTACCCCAGAGCGTATAGCAAATCCCTGCCTATCCATAGCCAGGGAGACCAAACAGCCACTGCAAGCCTAGATAGTCTAAAAGCACCAGATACTGTACAGACCTGGATTACAGATTTAGCAACAGACACCTCACACTGAAAGGCAAGGGGAAACTGCCTGACCAATAAAAAAAAACCACTTCTGGCCCCATGAAGCACAAATATTTCACACAAATATGCAGGGCCATTTCCTTTCCAAAGGGATAAAAAATGGGAAAGGTCGAACCTTTCCTAGAAGATCTTTTTCTGGTATATTCTGCATTTCCCACAAACTGACAGCAAGTAATTTAGAAGTCAGTTCTGTGAGTAGGAGTTTCTTAGTCCCTTATATAGATAACTGTTATTACTAAATACAAAGGAGCACAACATCTCCTCTCGACTCATGTGCGGCTGTTGAATTCCACACTACCGTTATTTAGCTTATTATTGTTATGGTTTAAGCTCTGTCTCATATTTTATTTATTTAATTAAGTTATATGCCCAAGAAAAGTAAAACCTACCTTCTGGACTCTTGGCTGTCTTCCCATCTAGCAAAAATTCTTAGAATCATAGAATAGTAAGGTTGGAAGGGACATCAAAGATCATCCAGTTCCAACTCCCTGCCATAGGCAGAGACACCTCCCACTAGTACAGGTTACTCAAGGACTCGTCCAACCTGGCCTTGAACACCTCCAGGGAGGGAGCAGCCACAACCTCCCTGGGCAACCTGTGCCAGTGTCTCACCACCCTCACTTCAAAAAACTTCCTCCTAACATCCAGTTTAAATCTCCTCCTCTGCCAGTTCAAACAAATTCCTCCTCATCCTGTCATTACAAAACCTTGTCAATAGTCCCTCCCCAGCCTTCCTGTAGGCCCCCTTCAGATACTGGAAGGCTGCTATAAGGTAATCAATTATTGCTGTCTCAATTATTACTAAATTATCACTGAAGAAAATGAGGGAGCTACTTGCCCAAAGTAATTCTCTACTTAGTTTGGTTTGTTGAATACATCTTTCTCATAGTAAGAGTGCTGTCAACTTAACATACACATCCATGCACCAAACAGGAAGAGAAGCCCATAAAAAGAATTTGTGATTTTGAGGTTCTATCAGCTTGTCCTTCTTTTAAAAAAAGCTAATTCAAATAAAAAAAGCATTCAGTGTGACAGGTTATAAAGATACTTACTCTTCTTGGCAGTTGCTTATGATTGTTTTTCTCTGTGACTAAGTCTGAGATCTCTGGATATTGTCTAGGCACACCTGCCAGATCAAGACACCCAGATACACATGAAAGATTTGACTGTTTCTGACTTTGAAATGAACTTCGCTCTGTTGCAAGAAACAGTGGTTCTTCTAGCCGTGTGCAGTCTTGAACTTCAGATGACTCTTATTATTCCTTCTGAAAAGCAGACCCTTGAGTATCAGGTTTGTATATAGTTNTGTCCTTCCTGTGCTGGGGGCTCCTGAACTGCACACAGGACTCCAGGAGAATGTTCTTTGTATGCAAATTCTATTCAGGTTCCATTCTATGTGCCTTTTGGTTTTTTTTTAATTTCTTTTTTTTTTTTAATTTCTTTTTTTTTTTTTTCTTTTTTTTTTTTTTTTTTTGTTCAGTGTGACCTGAACTACAGCACAGGAGTGTGTAGCACAAACAACATTCTGGCTTTTTCAGTTGTGAAAGTTAATCATGAGTTAGTCCACTTGGAGGAAGTTTGGTTGAAGGAACAGGAAAAACATAGGAAGTACCAGGCACCTGGAAAATGTAACCAAATAACTAAGCTGAAGAGGAATATTTCTAGCAAAATCTCTTGTAGAAAAGGAGATAATTTTTTTCAGTGGCTACTCAGAAACACTAATAACCTTATTGAAAGCTATATTGCCTCACCCTTATAGACACTATAGCTAACATAGGTGTTTGCTATGAAGAATAAATGTGAGCTGTCCTGATAGACATTTGTAAAGGTTGTGATGACTGTGATCATCTCCATTGAATTAAGAAATAAATAATACAAAGTACATTATTAACATAGACAGGTAATAGACATTGTGTGTTTGCAAATGACTCTGTACGGACTTCAAATAATGATCAATGACAGAACTCATTAAAGTTCCCTTCACAACAACTGCTGAGTTTATGGATGATCATGATATTGTCTTTGCTGTCTTTATCCTATGGGATGAGGCACTCAAGTCTGTAATTCTCATCACTTAGAAGAGAACAAGGGGACACAGTCTCAAGTTATGGCAGGGGAGGTCTAGGCTGGATGTTAGGAGGAAGTTCTTGCCAGAGAGAGTGATGGGCATTGGAATGGGCTGCCCAGGGAGGTGGTGGAGTTGCCATCCCTGGAGGTGTTCAAGCAAAGCCTGGCTGGGGCACTTAGTGCCATGGTCTGGTTGATTGGCTAGGGCTGGGTGATAGATTGGACTGCATGACCTTGGAGGTCTCCTCCGACCTGGTTGATTCTATGATTCTGTTATCAGTGTATCTTCAAAGTGATTAGACCCACTTGTGCATCTATTCATGGGCATCTTCTACAATGGAAAGACTTCAAATACCAGATCCTTTACCATAAAATGACTCTGTCCACTGTTAGGTGAGCATGTGTAGTAAAAGGGTTTTAAGTAATAGAAAGACTGCAGTGTGCTGAAGGTGAAGCTCTTGCTTTAATAATATAGCATTTACTCAGTCTCTTCTGTTTAAGTCTCTGTATAGCAGCTGTTGTTTTATTTTCATTCCTTGAGGTCACCTTAATAATTTCGGTTAAAATGTCCAAAAAAAAAAAAAAAATTAATCCAATTTATCTACCTGAGTTTTAATTATTTTACTACCTTCAGTTTTCTGAACGTTCTGATTCAGCATAACAAGGAAAATGTGTAGATTTTTATCAATTGAAGACATCTACCCAATTGTTAGCTTCCAATTATGCATATTTAAATTGAAGGGAAAAAAAAAAAAAAACCCAAACCCACCACATTTCCAGTTACCTGCCTAACCACAAATCTGGGGTCATTCTTTGTTCCCTTATTTTTAACAAAGGGGCTAGTGAGAACTCAGTGCATTTCTCATTAAAATGAACAATGGAGGAGTTAAAAAGGGTTTTAAATATGTATGCCAGCATATAAGACTAACTTGATTTCAATGTAAGGTGGTTTTTTGGTTTTTTTTTTTCCCCCCCCTGTTTTGAGAGATAGCATAGCCTTACATCAGTTCAAATGCAGCTGTATACAATCAGAGGGAAAATGTTTAAACATCCCAGCATGGGTATTTCCATTTGAATCTGATTACAGTGAAATAAAACTGTAGCTATTAAAAGGTTTAGAAGAACTACAAATACAAGCAGTAAAAGAAGACAGTTAGTAAATGAGGTAGTAAAACATTTCAGCAGGGCAAACAGTTTCTAGCACTCAGCCTTTCCTGTAGCAGACTGTGCTATTCACTACAGACCCATGCATTGTTCCCTGAACTGCACTTAAACCTGCAATTAACCTTTCACGCCTAATGAAGCTGTTTTGCTGCAAAATTAAAATATATAGTACTGCCTGTTTTTACAGAGACTTGAGGGGGGTGGAGAGCATTTCAAAATGAATTACTTTTTCAGATGCTATTTGCTCAAATGCAGAATTCTAGAGCTGTTTGTAGATAAATGGGGAATGGGTTTTTCAAGGCAATCTCCTTTGATGTGCTGTGGTTTTACTCCTGTACTTATTAATTGTTTTCCATAATTGTAAAAAAACAAAACAAAACAGCAACAATGAAAAAATAAACCCAATCCCCCCCCCC